>JAASFS010000087.1:0-39013 GCA_023333865.1 Globisporangium perplexum | reverse complement strand
GTGTCGAACGAGATCACGCTGTACTCGAGCGGAGATCTGAGCGGCGTCTCGCGCGTGATCGCGGCGCACGACGCGCTGGCGCTGAACCAGCGTGAGGATCGGTTCGGGTCTGCTGTGAGCGCTCGACGTTCAGGCGCGGAGCTATCGGCGGCGACAGAGTTGTGCTGATAGGCCGATGTGTAGCACCAGAGACTGTTGTGTGATAACTTACATCTACGTCTTCGTTGGCAACTGCACCTCATCCTTGTACATTGTACACACTCAATCCATCATCGCACACCATCACAGCACTGGTGGCGCTGCTCAGTCGGATCCGTTCGCTTCCCGAAGCGCGCACTGCGCTGGTACTGCAACTTCGCGCGGTGTCGCGCGATCACTTTCATCAGCTCCGTCATGTCGCCTGATGAGTAGAACGTGATGCTCGTGTCCGCGCTCTTGATGACCTTCGTCGTGCGCTCCCAGCCGCCACCGATCATCGCGTACTCACCGAGCAAGAACGACTTCACGGCGTCTTCCAACAGGTCCGGCGTGTCTTCCGCGAGTTTCACGACCGACAGCTGGTGCGAGTCCTCACCGGTAGCGGTGTGGATTATCTCGAACGGCGTGTCGTTGCCGACGTACTCTTCGAGTGAGGATCGTAAGCCTGTGACGGAGCTGGGACTGCCACTCTGCGGCTGAGAGTTGGCAGTCCCCGACGACGTCAGCGGATCGACGCCCTTGCTTGGATCAAGCCACGAGTACCCCGCAGAGTAGCTGTTGATGAATGCCTGCATCTCTGAGACGTAGCCGTAGATGCCTGGTACGCCAGCTGTACCACAGCCGTTGCGACCGGTACTCACGACACCGACCAAGATCGGTGGTGATGTCGAGCTGGGGTAGTACACCAGCGGACTACCAGAGTCGCCCGTGCACGCGTCACGCGCCAGTTCGCCACCAGCACACAACATGCTCGCGTCCAGTTCCGGGAAGTACTTCCGGCAGTTCTCACGATCGAAGAACGGCAGCTGCACCGAGCGCAGGATCGGCGAGAGCGACGAGCTTGCTGCGCTGTTGGCACCATAACCAAACAGCGTGAAGTGTGTCGATGCGTCGAACCGGAGACCGTTGTCGAGCTGGATCGGTGCAGGGTACGCTTGGCTCTCAAGCTCCACGATCGCGACGTCGTACGAGATGCTCGACTGCTTCTCGTACGAAGGGTGGACGATCACCTTGCCTCGCTTGATCGGGATCAGCTCGGCTTTGGCGCCAGCAGACTCGCGCGACCCGACTGCGACGTACTGTGCCTCCCCGCCGGCCACGCAGTGCGCCGCGGTGAGCACGTAGCTCGACGCGATCAGAGTGCCGCCGCAGAAGTTTTGGCCCGACCTGCCCTTGCGCAGCCCGACGACGAAGCCAACTTGCGCGTTCGTTGGCAGCGAGTCGAAGTCGAGGCTCCCAGTGTAACCGGGGTCGTTGGCTGCCGGTACGCCCCGCTGCGGGGAGGAGATACCAGCGTCCTCGAAGGCGGTTGCGATCTTCCCTCCGATCGCGAATCCGATGGCGGCTGACTCCGAGCGCCACCGGTGTCCCTCGCTCACCTGGTTGATGAACTGCCGTGCGCTCAGTGTCGCCACGCGAGTGAAGCAGGCTGTTGCAGATCGGAGATCCGTGCTGTCCGAGGTGTTCACACATGCACTCCTGTTGCAGCTCGGTGACGAGATCCCGAGCAGCGTGGCGCCGTCCGGGAACGCTGCGATGAGTCCTGCTCCTCGAGTTGCGGTGTTCGTATCCGGCGATTGCAGAAGCGAGCACATGATGACTTCGCGTGCAGTATCATCGGCGCTGAAGTTCGCAGCAGTGTTCAGACTGCCATGACTGCAGAGTTGTGTCGAGTCTTTTGATGACACCGACAGCTCCCAGGAGTAGCTGAGCAGCGACGAAGTCGTCTCCATGACGTCGACCTCAGAGCTCGATGATGAACTGCTGGTGCTCGAAGATGCAGGCTCCACGTGAAGCCTGTCGTCCGATGCGAGCAGCACCGGCAGAAAGAACGACATCCCGACGAGCTCGACGAGAGCGAGGTCGCTCGCTGCACCGGACGCAGCATCTCCGTCGAACTTGGGGTGGATGTGCACTGCACGCACGGCCAATGTGTCCTCAATCGATGCCCCGGATACTCGCTGGCCCAATCCGAGTCGTGCGTGTGTCACGGTCGCGTTCGCCACGCAAGTCGCGGAAGTCAACACGAATCGCGGAGCGATGAGCACTCCGTTGCAGAGAACTGTGCCATCGCTCGAGCCGGCGACGAGCGCAGCGTACGCAGATCCATCCGGCTTAGCGGCCGAGTTGTCTGAAGTGCTGCTGCTCGGGCTGTCGGTCGCGGTCGCATCCTCGAGAGAGTCGTTACCCCAGAGTGCGGTGTCCTGGGTACGGTTCCGGATCCAGTCTTCGCGCGCCGCCACGAACGCTGCGTCGTGGAAGAGTCCGCTCAAGCAGATCGAGCCGTAGCAGTGCGGAAGCGCGACAAGCTGCCTGTCGTGCAACACGAAGCCTTGTGAGAACGCGGAGACCTCTTCGCGGTCGCGTTCGAAGCCCAACGCGAAACAGAGCGACAACGGAGGTTCTCCAGTCTCCTGTACACCGCACGTCGACGGAGGCAAGCGCACTAAGCTGCTCTTCACCACGATCAAGCGGTCCACGCGCTCCGACGCAAACAGGTTGTCCATGGACACGATCTCCCATGAAGTGTCCGTCGCGCGGTACTCTGTCGGCAGCCTCCGCGAGATCGGCACTGGAGTCATCTCGGAGATCTCCCGCGACAGTTCGATCACCGCGACAAAGTCGGAGTACTCTTCGTGGAAGCTGACACTCGCCACATCGTACAACTGGAACGGAGGCTGCGCTGCGGGGTCATCTCTCTGGTCGCCACTTGTCGACGCGGCCACCTGGGGATCGCTCATCGACGCCATACACTGTGCATCCGCTACGAGGAACCTTGGCGCGATGAGAACGCCAAGACAGCCCTGGAGTTCGCCCATCTCTTCTGTCGTGTTGTGCACGATCAGCACTGCGAACGAAGTGTAGTTCCCGAGGGACGGGAGCGTTGTCCACCCGCCGGCGATCGTCGCTGCTGGTTCGTGATATGCTGGGACTTCGTCGAGCCCCTCATCAGCCGAACTGGAGTGCGAGCTTGACCCGGAACCGCGAAGGAACGCGCCGGGGAGTATGATCTCGTCACCAGTCGATGAAAGAGACGTTGGTGCAGTGCTTGATGGCACTGGTGCCGGAGTTGCCGACGGAGTGAGCACCTCTCCTGCTGCCGACACTCTTCCAACAGCGTTTGCCGCTGAATCGTTGGAGGAGAATGTGAGTGAGCTGCTGCCTTCGTGCTGTAACTTCGGCTCGACGAGGTGCGTGGTGATGAAGTCCAGAACGCTTGGGATGTGCACAAACGCCTGGATGTCAGTGCACGACGCTGTCAGGCGGAGTCCGACGACGACAGTGCTTTCGTCGCTATCGTGTGCGAGCACCGGACTGCCGAGTGCGATCTCGGGCTCGTCGGAGCTGGGACAGTCATCCGAGCTGGAAGCTGGTCTGGTAGTATTGCTTGAGCGTGACGCTCGCGAGCACCAAACGCTGGTGTCGGTGTCGAAGAGCGGAGATCCGGCGCAGGTTTGTCGGGAGAAGTTGGCGGCCGGTGTCAGCACCGCGCTGGTGTCTCGCACTTGTATCTCCAGGAAGCTCTTGGTTCTCTTAATGCTCAAGCTTGTCGGTAACGATGGCGCTCGCACCGCATCTGACTGCTGGTTGCCGGTGTCTCGGGCCGTCTCGAGCACGAGCAGTGCAACGTTGTTCGCGAGCGGGTGGCCGACGCCGAACGCTGGGTGGATATGAGTGGATCGCACAGCTGCCGATCTATCGGAGTCGCGCTCTCGGTCCTGTGCAGTCAGACTGTTGGAGCGCGCGTTTGTCGCGGTGGCGACAAGGACGACGTCGAGCGCCGGGTTCTCCGCGCAGTGCGCAGTCGTGAGCACGAAGCTGGGCGTGAGCAGCAGACCCGCGCACGGCTCGTGGCCGAACCTGCCGCCGTGGAAGCGCGCGACGTCGACCGCGGCGCCGCTGGCCCACGCCGCAAGCACCAGCGCTAGCACGAGCGTCCGGCGCATGAGGGGGTAGCGAGTGTGGGGAGGAGAGTGTCCACAGTGTGCGGGAGGATGAGGAGCAGTCAGCTCGTGGTCGTGGTTCACGTCAAGTCAAGTCAGACGCTGACTTGCAGAGCGGAGGTCATCTCGACGGATTCTACTATTTTGCGTGCTACACTATTGAATCTTGTCGACTCACCCGATCGCACAGAAAAAGGTCCCAATTGACAGTTCGGACAGGATTTGCTCCATAGTGCTCAAATCGAGGGAACTCAAGGAGTGGGTCAATCCTTGTTTTTATCTCTATTACAGGGGAACCCCAGACTATGTTTACCTCAATTTGCATTATTAAACTTGATATTTGTATGGGATCGGCGCAAAGCGGCGAAAAACCCGCCAAGTCTTCTAACCGACCAACTCGACCAGCTCTCTCGGCAAGCCCCTCGTTCCGACCACCTCTTCCCCCCTTCTCTCTCTCTCTTTCTCTACGCCCTCGCCCCACTGTGCCTGCCGCGACCGTCATGGCGAAGCGCGAGCCGAAGGAGAGCCGCAGCGACTGGGTGGCCGTCGAGGCGCAGTTCCAGAACTCCGAGTCGGCCGCGGGCCAGCCGGCCAAGCCCAAGAGCGCCTTCGCGCTCTTCCAGAAGCGCGTAATGGCCGACGTGCGCGGGGAGCTGGCGGCGCGCGCCGCCGAGGCGAATGAGCCGCTGGAGCTCGGCGCCGTGATGAAGGAGACGAGCGCGCGCTGGCAGCAGCTCTCGGCGGTCGAGCGCGAGGAGTTCGTGGAGCTCGCGGCCGCCGACCGCCGCCGCTACGACGACGAGTGCCGCGCGCGCGACGAGGAGGTCGAAGCCGAGCGTAAGCGCAAGCGCGACGAACTGCAAGCAGGCGTCGACGGCAAGCGCGAGCGCAAGCGGGTGCGTCATCGCCGTCATCATCGCCGTCGTCGTCATCGCTGGTGGTCGTGTGGTGGCTCCAGCGCTCACCGAGTGAGTGTGTGTGTATGTGTGTGTGTGTGTGTGCAGAACCAAGTACCGGAGGAACCGAAGCCGAAGCGCGCGCCGCGGGAGCTCAGCGAGAAGCAACAGGAGGCGAAGAAGCTGCGCGACGAGATCCGCCAGCAGGAGACCGACGTGCGTGTGCCGGCGGTCACCGTACCTGTCGGACGCTGACTCACACTCTGCGCCTTCGCGTGGTGCAGGAACGCAACGAGCTCAAGGCGGAGGAGCAGCGCCAGAAGGACGACCTCGCGCAGAAGAAGTCGGAGATCGCGTCCGCGCGGCTCCAGTACCTGCTCTCGCAGAGCGACATCTTCGCGCACTTCAGCGGCAACGTGGGCAAGAAGGGCAGGAATGGTGGCGCGGCCGAGGCATCCAGCGCCGCCCCCAGCAAGAAGAAGAAGCGCATCAGCGAGGAGGAGGAGGACGAGAGCCTGCTCGCGGACAAGCACGACGTCGTGCGGCTCACGAAGCAACCGTCCGTGATCAAGTTCGGCACGATGCGGCAGTACCAGCTCGAAGGCCTGAGCTGGATGGTGAACCTCGCGCACCAGGGCATCAACGGCATCCTCGCGGACGAGATGGGGCTCGGCAAGACGCTCCAGACGATCTCGGTGCTCGGCTACTTGCTCGAGTTCGAGAAGGTGTCGGGGCCGCACATCGTGCTCGTGCCCAAGTCCACGCTCAGCAACTGGCTCGCCGAGTTCAACCGCTGGTGCCCGGCGCTGCGCGCGATCAAGTTCCACGGCGACAAGCACGAGCGCCAGAGCGTCATCGACGACATGCTGTGCCCGGGACTGCCGGACGCGAAGCGCAAGTTCGACGTGTGCGTGACGACGTTCGAGATGTGCCTGAAGGAGAAGGCGGCGCTCTGCAAGTTCGCGTGGCGCTACCTCATCATCGACGAAGCCCATCGCATCAAGAACGAGGCGTCGCAGTTCTCCACTGTGGTGCGTCCCGCATCCCTGCTCGCCTGAGCTCGGCCGCCTCGGCAAGCGCTGGGATGTACTCACGCTTGTGCGCTTGCGCTTGTTGCGGTGCAGGTTCGTATGCTCGAGACGCAGCACCGCCTCCTGCTCACAGGCACACCGCTGCAGAACAACCTGCATGAGCTGTGGGCTCTGCTCAACTTCCTGCTCCCGGACGTCTTCGCGTCGTCGAGCGAGTTCGACGAGTGGTTCAACTTGGACGTCGACGACGACGAGGCGAAGAAGCAGATGATCGGGCAGCTGCACAAGATCCTCCGGCCGTTCATGCTGCGCCGCCTGAAAGCCGACGTGGAGAAGAGCCTGCCACCGAAGAAGGAGACACTGCTATTCGTCGGCATGTCAGCCATGCAGAAGGCGCTGTACAAGTCGCTGCTGCTGCGGGACATGAACACGATCACGGGCGGCTCGCAGGGCGTGTCCCGCAGCGCGCTGCAGAACATCGTCATGCAGTTGCGCAAGTGCTGCGGCCACCCGTACCTGTTCGAGGGACAGGAGGACCGCAACCTGGACCCGCTCGGCGAGCACGTAGTCGAGAACTGCGGTAAGATGGTGCTGATGGACAAGCTGCTGAAGAAGCTCAAGCAGCGCGGCTCCCGCGTGCTCATCTTCACGCAGATGACGCGGATACTGGACGTCATGGAGGACTTCTGCCGCATGCGCCAGTACGAGTACTGCCGCATCGACGGACAGACGTCGTACGAGGACCGTGAGAGCTCGATCGAGGAGTACAACCGCCCGGACTCGTCCAAGTTCATCTTCCTGCTCTCCACGCGCGCGGGCGGGCTCGGCATCAACCTGTACACGGCAGACGTCGTGATCCTGTACGACTCGGATTGGAACCCGCAGGCGGATCTGCAGGCGCAGGACCGAGCGCATCGCATCGGCCAGAAGAAGGAGGTGAACGTGTACCGGCTGATCACCGCCGAGTCGGTCGAGGAGAAGATCATCGAGCGCGCGCAGCAGAAGCTCAAGCTCGACGCGATGGTGGTGCAGCAAGGGCGGCTGCAGGAAAAGCAGACGAAGCTGAGCAAGAACGATATGCTCGAGATGATCCGCTTCGGCGCCGACCAGGTCTTCCGAGCAGTGGACTCGAACATCACCGACGAAGACATCGACGCGATCCTGGCGAGGGGCGAGCAGCGGACGGAGGAGATGAAGCAGAAGCTGCAGGCACACGACAAGGGCGACCTGCTCGACTTCAAGCTCGACGGCGGAGGCTGTCAGAACTACGACGGCATCGACTTCTCGAACGAGAAGGAGCGGCAGGAGGAGCTGCGGCGGCTCGCCGAGGCGGAGCTCGCGAAGAGCTTCGCGGAAGGCATGGGCAAGCGCGAGCGTCGCACTGTGATGCGGCAGAGCCAGGGAGGGGCGGAGGGGAAGCGGAGCAACCTGAACAAGTCGAAGCAGTTGCCCAAAGCGCTGCGGCTGCCTCGCATGGACGAGTGGCAGTTCTACAACCGCAAGCGGCTGCTGGAGCTCCACGAGATCGAGTGCGCGAACTACGAGGTGGCGAAGCAGGAGACCGAGAAGCCCCCGCTTCCTCCCTTCGCCCAGTACCTGACCCAGGAGGAGCTGGACGAGAAGGAGCGGTTGCTGCGCGAAGGCTTCGGGGACTGGAACAAGCCGCAGTTCTTCCTGTTCGTCAAGCTGCTCGCTCGCTACGGCCGCGGGAACGTCGAAGCCGTGGCGCGCGAGATGGGCAAGCCGTTCGACGAGGTGGACGAGTACGCGAGGAAGTTCCTCGTGCGCGGGCAGGACGAGCTCGGCGACTGGCCGAAGATCCTCAAGTCAATCGAGAAGGGCGAGTCGAAACTGCTCGAGATCGAGCGCTTGACGGAGGAGACCGCGCGGAAGGTGGGCCGGTACGCGAACCCGTGGGAGGACATGCCGATCAACTACCAGGGCAAGGGCGGCAAGGTGTTCACGGAGGAAGAGGACCGCGTGCTGCTCTGCCTCGTGAACAAGTTCGGGTACGGGTCCTGGGAGCGCATCAAGGACGAGCTGTGCAACCTCGAGATGTTCGCGTTCGACTATTACCTGCGCTCGCGCACGGCGGCCGAGCTGGGTCGTCGCTGCGACTCGCTCATGCGCATCTGCGAGAAGGACAACGCCGACTTGGAGATCAAGGAGAAGAAGGAGGCGGAGATGCGCGCGCACCTGCAGCGGCAGCGCGAGAACCTCGACGCGCGGCTGGCTGCTGCGCGCGACGAGCTGAAGCGGAACCAGCTGCGCGTAGACGAACTGATCATGAAGGAGGCGAAGCGGATGCAGGAGCGCCGCGAAGCCAAGCGCTCGAAGAAGCGCAAGGAGCGCGACGAGAAGGAGGAAGTCGTCGATCGACACGCCAAGGAGCTTGCGGAGTTCGTGGTGCAGGCGACAAGCATGGACATGGCGAAGGTCGCGCTCGAGTTCGCGGCGATGATCCGCGAGGCGAAGAGCGAGGAGCTGGAGGCGTCGTACGTGCTGAAGAAGATCCGGCAGATCGCCGAGCCGATCCCGAACGCGTCGAAGGGGATGCTGGCGTGGAAGCTCAAGGAGGAGGCAGTGGCGGCGTCGTCTCCGGTCGGGAGCCAAAAGAAGCTCAAGCTCGAGGCAGCAGATGCGACGGCGAGCGGTTCGAGCGTGCGCGTGAAGCCCGAGGGCGTGCGCGACGACGCGAGCTCGCCGCGCGCTGGCGAGAGCCGTCTCCCCAAGTCGCCGTGGTCGCCGAGCGCGATGAAGCAGTCGAAGGCGTCGAAGGTGAAGAAAGAGGCGGGCAAGGAGAAGACGGGGAAGCCCGACCAGGCGGTGAAGAAGCCTCGCAGCGCGTACGTGCTCTTCAGCATCGAGAAGCGCAAGGCCGTGAAGGCAGAGATGCCCGAGGGCGTGCAGCTCATCGAGGTGATGGCCAGGATGTCGCAGATGTGGAAGGACATGAGCGAGGACGAGCGCGTGCCGTGGGCGGAAGCGGCCAAGCAGGACAAGCTGCGCTACGAGCGCGAGATGAACGAGTCTGCGGCGTAGGCATCCGTCCGTCCGTCGACGAAGAAAGGCAACGTTTGTCGTTGTCGTCGTTGCAGTGTTGCTTCCTCAAATATTCTCAGATATACTCAGATATTGCTCTACCTGATCCACTCTTGCAGACCTAGAAATTACGCAAATGACCATCAAAGCTTCTCAATCCATTGTTGAAGTCTTGTCAAAGAGAAGGAGCGAGGAGGGAGCGATGGATCTCATGCGGTGCGGCGTGTGGCTGCTGCTGCTGCTGGTGACGACGGCGATGTCGACGGCGACATCGACGGCAGCTGTACAGGCGCAAGCGCAGATTGGCGCGTCCCTGCCGCCGCTGGCCGCCGCGGCCCCCGCGAACAGCTCCTACGCGTCCTGCGCCGACTACAAAACCTGCGACGAGTGCGTGGCCGCCAGCTACACGTGCCACTTCTGCGAGTTCGACTTCCAGTGCCACGTTATCGGCTCGCCCTCGGGCTGCATCACGGGCATATCGACGTGCCACCACCTCGAAGGTGACGCGCGCGCGTGACGCGTCCGATGCGGTGAGGCGGGCGACAGCTGACGCTCTCTCTCTTTCTCTCTCTATCTCTGTGTAGACTGCAAGCGGCAGGTGCCGCAGTACGTGGGCTACGGCCCGCCGCCCGCGGTCGTCATCGCCGTGCTCTGCCTCGTGGTCACGCTCACGTGCTGCTGCTGCGGGGTCGTGGCGATCTGCTCCGTATTCCTGCGCCGCAAGAAGCGCGCGCGCGGCTTCTCGGATGACGACACGGCTGCGGCTGCGGCCGCGCTGCTCAGGAAGAGGGCGAAGCAGCAGCAGCAGAAGAAGAAGAAACAGAAGGCGACGCGGTACGCGTCACTTGGCACTGACAACGGGAGCGACGCTGGGTCTCATGCTCACGTGGTGCTGCTGGTGGCGGTGCCGACAGCGCCGACGTGGACGCGGAGTTCGCGGAGTCCCAGTCAGAGCCGCTGCTGCTGGGCGCCGACGAGCACGAGGTCACGGCGTTCGACGAGAGCGGCGACAGCGCACTGCTTGAGCGGCTGCAGGCGCGTCGCGAGCGCGAGCGGTCGTTCACGTGGCGGTCGTTCTTCGTCCGGCTCATGACGATCGCGACGCTCGTCGGCATCACGGTCTTCGCGCTCATGTTCTACCCGCGCACACCGGACTACAACGTGTGCAACCGCGAGTTCGACTGGGAGTCGATCCTTCAGAGCCTGCGCAGCTTCCACCCGAAGATTGAGTACCAGGTGCTCATCAGCGCGATCAACGAGAACCGCTTCGGCTTCATGCTGGAGGAGGGCAAGGCCGACATCTACCACAACGGCACGCTCGTGGGCTACTGGAAGCTCGAGAGCCCGCTGGAAGCCAAGGCCGGGTCGATCACCGACGTGATCGCGCCGATCAAGATCGAGCCGGGGTACTCAGAGGCGTATGCGCTCTGGACGGCGTTCCGCAACAACGAGCTCGTCTTCCGCATCAACGCGACCGTCTCGGGCTCGATCATGTGGGGATCGCACAAGGTGCGTTGCCCATCGAGTGCGCGTGGGGAAGTGTGTGTGCGGGTGTGTGGAGTTGAGAGAGTGACGGCGGGTGTGTCGTTGTGGATGTTGTCGTGGATGGTGGTGGCATCAGATCTACCGCATCTCGACCGCGGTGGACGACATCGAGTTCCTCGTCGGAGCAGAGTACGACCGCGGGCTGTGCAAGTGCACCGAGTACCTGACGCCGCAGTGAAGACTGTTGAGATGGACGCGGGACGTGCACGTATGAACCTGCTTATACATGTGCGCGCGGAGAACTTGCGTGCAGTCACCTCTCTCTCTCTCTCTCTCTCTCTCTCTACCTGCTGGCGCTTCGTTCGGTGCGCTGCAGACTCTTGTTCGAGCGTAGAGCAGTGACAAGCGACTGGACGACGGACACGCGAAGCCATCTCTTCGCTCGAACAGCACCAGCCGCATTCTCATCATCGTCATCGTCCAGCAGAGCATCGCTTCATACAACTGACATGGATTCTCTCTCTACAGGGCTGGCGAAGCGCACACGCGTCTCCTTCGCAAGCACAGCGGCGCAGCGGCGAGAACGGTCCGAGTCGCGTCGCGTTGCGTCGACAGGTCGAGAGCGGCGGGGAAGACACTCTGGCGACAGCGACGCACCGGCGACGGATGCTTATCTGAAAGTGTCGTAGCGCTCCGCGCGCTTCTTCGAGTACACGACCTGCACGAGCTGGATCGTGCGCGCACGGAAGCCGGCGGCACAGTACAGAAGGTAGTACTCCCACATGCGCTTGAAGACGTCCGAGCGCTGGATCGTGCCGCTCTTGACGTGCTCCTGGTAGCGCTGGTGCCAGCACATGAGCGTCTTGTCGTAGTCCGGGCCGAGGTTGTGCACGTCCTCGATGATAAGCTTGCGCTCGGACGGGACGAGGAACTGCGCGACGGACGGGATGAAGCCGTTCGGGAAGATGTACCGCAGGATCCAGAGCTGGATCGCCACCTTGAGCGAGCGGTTCGCGGCGATGCCGTGCACGAGCGCGAGGCCGCCGTCCTTGAGGCAGCGCGTGATGACCGCGAAATACTCGTCGAGGTTCTTGTAGCCCACGGCCTCGATCATGGCGATCGAGACGACGCGGTCGAACTGCCGGTCCATCTTGCGGTAGTCGCAGTACTCGAAGCTCGTGAGGTGCGAGACGCCCTCGCGCGCCGCCCACTCGCGGGCCCCCTTGAGCTGCTCGTTCGAGATCGTGATGCCCGTGACATGCACGCCGTAGTGCTTGGCGAGGAAGCAGCCGAGGCCGCCCCAGCCGCAGCCGATCTCGAGCACGCGCATGCCCGGCTCGAGTTTGAGCTTCTGCGCGATGAGGTGCAGCTTGTTGAGCTGCGCCTTGTCGAGGTCGAGCGGATCCTCGACGCCCTTGAAGTACGCGCACGAGTACTGCATGTACGGGTCGAGCCAGAGCTTGAAGAAGTCGTTACCGATGTCGTAGTGGTGCGAGCCGACGATGCCCGCGCGCGACGGCGACTGGTAGTTGAAGATGCGCGCACCGAGCGCCACGAACTTGGAGTTCCAGGCCTTGAAGAGCTTACGCTTCGAGTCCACCGGCAGCGAGAGCAGGCGCGTGAGCACGACGTCGAGCGGCGTGATGGCGTCCCACTTCTTAGCCATGTACGACTCGCCGATGCCAAGCATGCCGCGGTTGACCCAGTCGAGGAAGATGGCCTCGTCGTGCACGACGATGTCGCGGCCGATCACGATGTCCGCCTCGAGCAGCATCTTGGTGATGAAGGCCGTGGCGCGCGCGCGCAGCACGGGACGCATCGCGGCGCGCAGCAGCAGCGAGCCGAGCGCGACGCCGCCGACGACGGACGCAGCCACGATCGTCGTGTTCTGCTTGATCGTGATCGCGGACATGGCTTCGTCGGGGTGCGGGCGGAGGAGACCTGGCGGGGAGAGCTTCGGTGCCGGCGGGGGAGTTGGAGAGTGAGCGGGTGAGGTCTGCGGGAGCGGCGAGCAAGCAGCCAAGCAAGCGCTTTGGGCTCGGACTTCGAGAGCAAGAGGGAGTGAGCGATCGGACGGCGTGCAGGGTTGGGAGGTTGGCTGGACCCCCTCGGTTTTCGTGGACCTCGACGAGAGACCGTGTTGGTGCTGCTGACGTGGTGAGGAGCCATAGGGGGCTTGACTGGGCAAAGACGGGCGACGCCGGAATCAAGTGTCGGAGGGGTTTTACTTATTACAAGCGTTAGGACCCCTCAAATGCGGTCACCTATTTCGGAAGGGAAGCATGTACAACAGGGTATTATCACTTGATTTTGGCACTAGCGGAGTTGTCGCGGGCAACGCTCGAGCAATGGCAAGCACATGCCTTGGTGGGTTGTGTGTGCGCGACGCACGCTCGTGTCGGGCGAAATCTCTCTCTTGAACTGCACGGCCTGTCCAAGCATAAAGCTCGAAGACGGACGCTGTTCAGCCCCACGACGACAGTAGCTTTGTATATCGGCTCTCTGTTCCTCGTTCGTGTCACACATGGCGAAGAGGGCAAAGGCGATCCGTCCAGCACCACCATTGCACGCTGTGATCCCAAGGGCGATCCACGAAAGCGAATCGAGCTCGCTCGCTTGTTCACGACCCGCAAGATCGACACTCGTGTCGCCTCTACAATACGCACGAGAGCGCGTGCTGGCGCTGGAACCTGGGAGGTCTCGGCGGATGAGTATCCACGGCAAACGGATCGCTGAAGCCATAATCAAGCGCCAAGATGACTGGACAGGCTTTGCCTGGCGACTTTGCCTACGAGTACGAAAGCAGCGAAAGAGGACGCAAGTTCTAAGCGCAGCGGCACCAGCAAGCGAATCGCAGCGTGCGGTATCTGGGTGTGAGCAAGTGAGTAAGTGCGAGCGTGGTGGTGGTGGCGCTCGAGACGCTCGAGACACGGTCGTCTTGCAGGTTGTCAAGCATCGAGGTTGCGTGCTCTCTAAAGTACGAAGTTGATCCTTTCTTTTATCACTATAGCCGAATCAGTGCAGCGACAAAAACAAGGAATCGTATCTTGTGCTAGTGACAAATTCGAGGGCATCTCCGGAGCTCGCTCGTGGTCCGCACGCTAAAAACCTGACGAGAAAGCGCCTCGAAGCTCCACGCTCGCAGGACGAAGCAGACCGGAGGCGCGATGGGCGGCAAGCAGTCGCGCGTGGAGGCGTCGGACGCCGAGACGGAGCTCAAGCAGCAGGGCGAGCGCCAGCAGGGAGAGACGCAGGCGTCTATCAGCCTCACGCCCGCGCTCGTGGCACAGCTCAACGACAAGTCGGCGCCGTCCGAGAGTCCCGCGGCTCCGCACCTCACGCCCGAGTGCGTGCCAGCGGCTCCTTCTGCGATGCGGCTCTCTGCTGGTTCTGACGATGCTCGGTTGGTATCCGAGCGCGCGCGCAGGCAGGACGCGTTCGTGAAGCAGCAGTTGCAGGAGGCGTACCGCAAGGTGCGAGCGCGTCTGGCGCCGAGGCTGCCGAAGGGAGCGAGTGCTGCCGATCCTGACGGGATGCGTGTATGTGCGCGTGTGTTCTGCTGCTGCTGCTGCTGCTGGTGGACGACAGGGCGCCGCCGACTTCCGCAAGGACTTCGAGGCCAAGCAGAAGCAGCAGGCGGCGAAGGCGCCAGCGGCGACGGACCCGGCGCGCCAGGCCCAGGCCGCCAAGGAGCTGGAGGCCAAGGAGAGCGCGCGCGTGCAGCGCCTCGTGGAGGAGCTGAGCCAGAAGAAGTACCGCGCGCCGCTCAACGACGTGCAGTGCGCGCCGGAGCGGGACGCGTGCCTGCAGTGCTATAGAGACAAGCAGAGCGACATCCTGCAGTGCAAGGAGGTCGCGGACGCCTTCATCCGGTGCTCGCAGCAGACCACCGAGGTACGTTCCCTGTTGCCGTCGGGTATGTTTGTGCCGACGCGCTCACGCTGCGTGTGTGTCCCGTGCCGCTGACCCGTGCCAGCAATTCGTCAAGGAGAGCTAAGGCGGCGACGATCGATGGCACGCGCCGCTTGTCGGAGGGGACAACGTAGGTATCACCCTCGCTGGCTGTGATGACGCAGCGCACGTGTCCGATAACAAGCAGAGGGATGTGCGCCTCTCGTAATCCCCTCAGTCGGTCGTGTGTCCTCCTGCAAGGGACGAATGAGCGAACGCATGGACGTAGCAAGCAACCGTGGTGTGTGTGTACTCCGCTAGCTCCGCGGCGGCCATAATGAATCTGCTCTAGTTGCTGCTCTTGCGGTCCGCGAGCGCGTTGCCGACCATGCCCGGGCGAACGTAGCTCTTGGGCTGGCGCACCTCGGCGCCGAGGCCCTCGAAGCTGTCGACCTGGATGATGACCTCGCGCGCCGCCTCGACCTCGTCGATCAGCTTCTGCTCCTCCGGCGTCGCCGCGCGCTTCTCCTTGCGCAGCTTGGCGAGCACGGCGTCCGCCTTGACCGCCTTCGGCAGCGTCGCGTTCAGCAGCGCCACGCGGTCGCCCGCGTCCTTGGACACGAAGAGCGACTCGGAGAGCAGGTCGCGCACCGCGTTGTCCGTCGACAGCAGCTCCGCCACCTTGCGCACCTGCTTGTCTGTCGGCACGTCGTACGGCAGGCCGAACGGGAACGACAGCGTGCGCATGAGCCCGCCGACGCCCGGCACCGGGAAGTTCTTGCTGATGCCCACGATGCCCTGCTGCGCGTCGTGGCAGAGCTGTGTCATCGCGTAGTCGAAGACCACGTCGATGCCCTCGACGTGGCGGTTGTTCTTGTAGAACCAGCACGCCGAGTAGCCGAGGTAGAGCGACGAGAAGACGTCCGCGAAGCGTCCCGAGATCATCTCGGCGAACTTGAGCTTGCCGCCGAGCACGAGCGCCAGGTCCGCCGACACGGCGAAGTTCTTGGCGATCTTCGACAGCTGCGACTCGTAGTGCGCCAGCAGGTCGTTCTTGGAGCGCGAGCGCGTCACCGCCGTCGCGAGTGAGCCCGTGGTGTTCGCCACGCCGTGCTTCACGAGGTTGTTCACCTCGCGCTTGAAGCCGGCGATGTCGTCGCCGTGCTGGATCGTCTTGATGAGCTCGTACAGGTGCGGGTGCGCGCGCGTGAGGCCCTGCCCGAAGATGATGAGCGAGCGCGTGAGGATGTTGGCGCCTTCGACCGTGATCGCCACCGGCAGCGACGAGTACACGCTCGCGAGGAAGTTGTTCGGGCCCTTGCAGATACCCGCGCCGCCGAGCACGTCCATGCCGCGGTTCACCGTGTCGCGGCCGCGGTCCGTGATCTGCTGCTTGCACACGCCGCTGATCACGGCCGGCTGCTCATGCTGGTTGATCATGGCGTTCACCATGTGCTGCCCGGACTGCATGATGAAGAGCTGGCTACCCATGACCGCGAGCTGCTCTTGGATGCCCTCGAGTGACGCGATCGGCACCTTGAACTGCTTGCGCACGCGCGCGTAGGCGCCGACCGCGTTCACCGACAGCGTCGCGCCGGCGACCGCGGACGCCGGCAGTGAGATCGACCGGCCCTCCGCGAGGCAGTCCATGAGCATGTTCCAACCGTAGCCGACGCGCGTCTGGCCGCCGATGATCTTGTCCATCGGGATGAACACGTCCTCGCCCGTCACGGGGCCGTTCATGAACGGCACCGAGAGCGTGTCGTGGCGGCGGCCCATCTGCAGCCCCGGGTGGTCGCGCTCCAGCAGCGCCACCGTGATGCCCTCGTGACCGAGACCCTTGAGCAGACCCTGCGGGTCCTTGACGTCGATCGCGAGCCCCACGCACGTGGCCACTGGCGCGAGCGTGATGTAGCGCTTGTTGAACGTCGCGCGGATGCCGAGCACGCCGTCCTGCTCGACGACGACACCCGAGTCGCGCATCGCAGCGGCGTCCGAGCCCGAGGATGGACCCGTGAGGCCGAAGCACGGCAGCTGCTTGCCCGACGCGAGACCCGGCAGGAAGTAGTTCTTCTGCGCCTCCGTGCCGTAGCGGAGTAGCAACTCGGCGGGGCCGAGCGAGTTCGGCACGCACACCGTGACCGCCGCGGGCGGGCTGCGCGTGGCGATCTTCGTGATGACCATCGAGTGGCCGTGCGCCGAGAGCTGGAGCCCGCCGTACTCCTTCGGGATGATCATGCCGAGGAAGCCCTTCTGCTTGATGAAATTCCAGACCTCGAGCGGCAGGTCCTGGTCGTTGCTCACGGCGTAGTCGTCGATCATCTCGCAGAGCTGCTGCACCTCGACGTCCATGAAGCGCTGCTCCTCGGCCGAGAGCTTGGCCGTGTACTTGTCGAGCGTCTTGAGGTCGGGCGAGCCGGAGAAGATGTCGCGGTCGAAGCCCACGGTGCCGCTCTCGAGCGCCGCCTTCTCCGTGTTGGACATGCGCGGCATCATCTTCTTCGCCACCTTGTAGAGCTGTCCGTAGACGAACGTGCGGCTCTGCAGCGTCTGCGACGCGGGCAGCAGCGTCGACGTCGCTGGCAGGTGCGCGGCCGAGAGCACGCGCGCCGAGCGCTTGGTGGCGGTCTGGAGCAGCGCGGGGGAGAGCATCACAGCGGCGCGGGCGGCGAGAAACGGCGAGAGGAGGAGGAAGTGGAGAGGATGTGTGAGCTCGGCGGCGCGGATTCGCGAATGGCGATGCTGGGAGGCATCGGTTCAAGTAGGTTTGGGACAGTGCGTCCGTCTGCTTACAGAGGTAGTCAAAGCAAATACCTTTCTATAGCGATCGCTTTGTGCGATTTTGATGGTATTTTTGCGGTTTAGAGGGAAAATGCCTTCAGTAGTGAATAGTGTGCGTGTTCGCTATTGAGAGTCCTGGTTCACTTCGGATCGCCATCTCACGTCTCCACGTGCGGATTTCGCTCCGATTCGGACGTGCGAGGCGTCACTGCCCGGCATTCTCGCGAGGGAGCTGGGATTGTGACAGACACAATACTGAATCCAAGTCACAACGAAACGTCGCGCACACTGACAATCATCTCGCAGCAGCATCGCTCAAAAGCTCCCGCCCGGCTGGTAGCGCAGCATGTCGGCGCCGCGCGCGTCGAAGACCTTGCGCAACAGCGCGTCGCCGCACGCCAGGCGCGCGCGCTCGGGCGTCACAGGGCTGCGCAGCTCGAAGTGCGCGTCGCCGAGCCCGGCGTCCTGCCGCGCCGCGTAGATGGCCTCCTTCACGGCGAAGAACGCGCTCGAGCCGAGGAAGAGCGGCGGCTCGCCCACGGCCTTGCTCGAGTGTACCGTGAAGCGGTTCTTGCGGTTGCTCTCGAGCCACACGCGCAGGTCGAGCGGCACGTCGTTCGCGCTCGGGATCTTGTATGCGCCGGGGCCACGCGTGAAGAGGTGACCGCGCTTGACCCACGGGTGGGCGTCGTCGCCCCACACGAGCTCCTCGAGCGCGAAGAGCCCAAAGCCCTGCATGAAGGCGCCTTCGATCTGCCCGACGTCGATCGCCGGGTTCACGCTCGCGCCGAGGTCCATGAGGATGTCGGCGCTCGTCATATGGAAGTCGCCTGTGAGCACGTCGAGCTCCACCTCGGTGCACGCGACGCCCGTCGTGAAGTAGTTGAACGCCGTGCCGCCCGCCGCGTTCTCGGCCACGCTCTTGCCGAAGTCGTAGCCGCAGCGGTCGTGCGGCACGATGTAGAAGCCCTGTGCCGACAGGTTGATGCGCTGCATGTACGCGGCGTGCGCCACGTCGCTGAACGGCGCGTCGGCGCCGAGCTGCGCGCGCACCGGCGCGAGGCGCTCGAGGAGTTGCTCACACGCGTCCAGCGTCGCCATGCCGTACAGGTCCGTGCTCATCGACGCCGCGGTCGGCTGCGAGTTGGGCACCTTGCTCGTCGACGTCTCTTCGATGTGCACCTTGTCGTGCGGCACGCCGAGCGCGCGCGCGGCGACCTGGATCACCTTCGTGTGGAGCCCTTGGCCCATCTCGACGCCGCCGTGCGACACGAGCACGCTGCCGTCCGCGTACACGTGCACGAGCGCGCCACCCTGGTTCATGAACTTGGCCGTGAAGCTGATGCCGAACTTGGACGGGATGAGTGCCACGCCGCGCTTCTTCCACCGGTTCCGCGCGTTGAACACCGCGGCGGCCGCCTTCTTCGCCTCGAAGCCGCTCTTGGTGCGCGTGTGCTGCCACAGCGCGCGCAGATCGAAGTCCTCGAGCGGCTGCCCGAAGTGCGTCACCTCGTTCTGCTCGTACATGTTGCGCGTGCGCACGACCTCCGGCGCGAGGCCGAGCGCGCGCGCGATGTGGTCGATGTAGTTCTCCGCGATGATGAGGCCCTGCGGCCCGCCGAAGCCGCGGAACGCAGTGTTCGTCGCGAGGTTCGTCCGACACACCGTGCCGGTCGCGCGCACGTGCGGGATCTTGTACGCGTTGTCGCAGTGGAAGAGCGCGCGGTCCATGACGGACTGCGAGAGATCGAGCGAGTAGCCGGCGTTGTTGTACATGTCCAGGTCGAGCGCCACGATCTTGCCGTCGCTCTTCACGCCGACCTTGTACTTGGCGTAGAACGGGTGGCGGCCGCCGGTCGTGAGCATGTCGATGTGTCGCTCAAGCAGCAGCTTCACTGGCCGCTTCATCACGTGCGCGGCGACCGACGCGGCGCACGCGACGAACACCGTGCGCGTTTCCTTCCCGCCGAAGCCGCCGCCGATGCGCTTGGTGGCGCACGTGATGCGGTTCTCGTCGATGCCGAGCACGCGGGAGACCATCACCTGCGTCTTCGTCGTGGCTTGCGTGGACGAGATGATCTTGAGCCCACCCTCCTGCGGGATGCACAGCGACACGTTCGTCTCGAAGTAGAACTGCTCCTGCCCTCCGAGGTACACCTCGCCTTCGAGCACCACGTCGGACTCGGTCAGGCCGCGCTTGACGTCGCCGTTGCTGATCGTGTGCGCCGGCAGGATGAACGACTGCTCGCGGATCGCGTCCTGGATCGTGATCACCGACGGCAGCTCCTCGTACTCGACCTTGACCATCTCCGCCGCCGCCATCGCCAGGTCGTGCGAGTCCGCGACGATCAACCCGACGGGCTGTCCGACGCACACGACCTTGTTGGACGCGAAGCACTCCTCGTCTTTCACCACGGGCCCCATCTTGTTCGACCCGAGCTTGTGCTTCGTGAACACCGACGCGTCGAAGAACTCGTGCACACCCTCCATCGCGAGCGCAGCGCTAGCGTCGATGCTCTTGATCCACCCGTGCGCGCACGTCGAGAGCACTAGTGCGGCGTGCAGCGTGTCTGACCCGTTCGGAATGTCGTCGGCGTAGACCGCCTCGCCGGTCACCTGCACGTACGCAGACTTGTGCATGAGTGGGTTGCCCACCGGCGCGCGCTCGGCGAGAGCGTGCTCAACAGGCTTGTGCTTCGAGTCCGTGAGCCCGCCCTTCTCGAGACCGTAGATCTGCGAACCACTCGAGAGTCCTCGAGGCTGGTGCAAGAACGACTCGCCGGCAGACTTGAGCTCGTCGCTGATCACCGGCGGCGCTGGCAGCGCAGCATCCAGCACACTGGTCGCCAACGCCTCCGCTTGGATCTCCTCCTGCAGTGTCTTGGATGTCGCGATGAAGAACTTGTACAGGAACGACGAGCAGAGGCTCTCACGGTACTTGGCCATCCCACCGGGCACGCTGTCCGGCAGGTTGAAGTCGTGCGTGTGCAGCACGTCGCATGCTTCGTCAAATGTGTGGGCGTCGAACGCCTTGCCGACGAGGAACTCCTCCGTGTGCGCAGCAGCCTTCGTCACCGGTGCCATGCCGCCGTACACGACCGACGCGTCCGAGATGATCCACGCACCGGCCGCCGCCAAGCAGTCGAGCTTGACACGGATGCCAGACGTGACGATGCTGATGTCGTCTTCGCGGCGCCGCGCCTGCTTGAATGGCAGCATGAACTCCCACTGCGTCGTGTACGGCACATACACGCTCGTGATCACTTCGTCGCTCGCGAGGTCCACCTTGCGGTACGCCAAGAAGAACTCTCGTACACGCACGAAGCGCGTCGCTGCCGAGCTCTTGAGTTCGACATACGCGTTCATCGCCGAGAGCAGCGGGTTCATGTCGGAGATCGGACTCGCGGTCACGAGGTTCCCAGCCAGACACGCCACGTTGCGGATGTGCGTGCTCGCGAACCACTTGAGCATCTTGACGATCGCCACGAACGAGCGCGTCTGGTGTGCAGGCAGTGCCTTGACGCGCTCTGAGAGGAACTGCTTCACGTCCGTGAGCGTCACAGCCGCGCCGATCTTGACGCCGCGGAACGCGTCGGCGCCGGCAAACACGCTCTGATTGATCGCGTCGCTCGCGCTCACGTCCCGGATCGCCGTCAGCTCGGGGACGCGGTTGACGCTGATGAGGTGGACATACTTGAGGCTCTTGAACTTGGTCTCGATACCCATTTCCGTGTTCCCGACCGAGATCTTGGCGTCTGGGTGCGTCGCCTTGAGCTGCAGCAGCTGCGACAGCGTCACCGGCGCGAACCACTGCACAGTCTCGCCGTCCAGCTGAAGGAACTCTGGCGCGAGTGCCTTCTCCTGCAGCTCCGCCGGGAACGCGTTCGCGTCGCCGTGGCTCTTGGCGAGCTCCATCTTCGGCCCGAAGCGCTTCGCGAGCGTGCGGATCTTGCTCGTCGAGCAGCTCGCGACCTGCTTCACGCCGCCGTTCTCGTCGTCGAGCTGCAGGTCTTCAATGTCAACGTCGGGGCTTCCCTTGCGCGGGCAGCCGTCGCACTCGCCCTTGCAGGTTGCGCGCGGCGCGTCGCTGCCGAAGCTCTTAGCGGCGTCGAGGATGGGGCGGTAGCCTGTGCAGCGGCAGAGGTTCCCGTCGAGGCCGTGCTCAATGTCCTCCATGGTCATCTCAACGCCGGTCTCGCGCTGCTTGACCATCGAGTAGAGCGCCATGATGAAGCCGGGCGTGCAGTAGCCGCACTGCGAGCCGTGGGACTCGGCGAGCGCCTGCTGCACGGGGTGCAGCCCCTGTGCGTCGTGGCCCAGGCCGGTGATCGCGCCGACGCCCTCGACGGTCGTGACGGCGCACGCGTCCATGGCACAGAGTGGCGCGAGACAGGCGTTGACTGAGGTGTGGCGGACGCGGCGCGCCTGCACGTCGTAGCGCGAGACCATGACTGTGCAGGCACCGCAGCCGCCCTCGCCGCAGCCGAGCTTCGTACCTTTGAGTCCGAGCGTGCTGCGCAGGAACTGGAGCAGCGTGAGCTCCGGCTGCGCGTCGCGCTCAGGCACCACCACGCGCCTGCCGTTGACGTAGAGCAGCAGCTCGCGGCGCACAACAGCAGGGGCGGCGGCGTCGTCGTCGTTTGAGATCCCGCCGGCCATGGCGAGTGTGGGCTTGGAGATAGGGCGAAGGCGGTGGTGGGTGGGTGTGTGGCGCGAGGCGAGATCGGTAGTGAAGAAGGAGAGAGGGGGTCAAGTGCACAATGGCAAGCGCGAGAGGGGCAGCCTGGTTCCCACATGGCAGCATGTTCGAAGGTGCTGGATCGGCAGAATGCACGCATTCAGGCCGGGTTTGTTAAACGTGTTTTGTGGATCGAGGAACAAAACCCACCCGAGACATTTCACTGTCTTTGATTATAAAAATATCTAATGCGGTCCGGGTTTTGATTTGGAGCGCTTGCATTCTATTAAACGGGCCTTCAACCCGCCTGTTTGGTGACGCACTTTGCGTCTCCACTTGACATCCAGGATCGATACCTCGATATCTCCCAAGGTTTCGCCCGCGCTCGCGGCTCGCGCACCTCGACGCGAGCTGCCGCAAAAGCCGGCGCCTCGAATCCAAACCAAGCACCTCGACGTTGCTTGCCGTTGCCAAGCTGCAGGACGTGTTGGAGTTCTCGTTTGCGCGATCGCTCGCAAGTGTGCATCGCCCTCGATCTCGTCAATGGGATCAGTCACCTTGAGAGCGCGCACACAGCGAGCACTGGGCGGCGCGGACAACGTGCGCAGAGACCGCACCAAGACACGACGCTGGTAGGTTCGCACAATAACTTGCCATCAACTGACAGACAAGGCTTTGCCACACGTACCAGGTCCGCAGACTCTGCGCTCTCTCTCTCTCTCTCTCTCTCTCTCTCTCTCTCTGTCGACACTTCCGGGGCGAGCTCACAACCCGATCCGCTCCAGCGCAGGCAGCTCGGTAGCTGGACGCAGTGCAAGTACAGATACGCGAGAGGATCAGGAGGAGGCAAGCTGCTCAAGCTGTGCTAGTCCAAGTCCAGTTCACAAAGGATGGAGACGATAGTGAAGAAATGAAGCGAACACATCTTCGAATTCAAACGATAAAACCTCGTTCCCGCTCGTTTTCCTATCGCGAGGTTTTTCCATTTTCAATATTCTATAAATATAGAGAAAATGTGTCGGCCATTTTAGATTTTAGAGAAAGTCTTGTTGGTTTTTGTGGGTTTTTACATAAAGTGCACAGTGAAAACAGAGAGAACCGCCCCGAACCCCCTGTGCTGCGCGCTTAAGTATGGCCGAGCGCCACGACGACCACGAGGACGACTACATGCGCGGCATGGACGCCGCCGAGGTGCGTTCTCTTCGCTCACACAGCCGCCGCCGCCGCCGTCGACGCCCGGCGCGTCGCTGCGGGTGGTGGCGGCGGCAGCGCTCGCGCGTGTGGGCGACCCAGTTTAAAAAGGGACAATCACTCACGCGCGCCGCCGCGTGCACGCAGGCGTTCGTCGCCGGCGGCGTCCCGGACCTGGACGACCTCGACATCTCGGACCACGAGGTCACGTACCGGCGCGCGGACTTCGGCTCGAGCTTCCTGGCTTCGCGCTTCGACTCGCTGGTGCGTGCGGGTGTGTCAAGGTGTGGGCGTCCACCCACCTCCGCCCAGCCTGACGCCCCGTCCGTCAGACGCAGGACCACGCCGAGTTCCTCCCGCAGACCAAATCCGTCGCCGTGCAGTTCACAGCCGCGACCGGCGGCGCGCTAGACGACGGCGACGACGCGCTCTTCCTGCCGCCCAAGCTCGCGAAGAGCACGACTCCTGTTGCGACTCCTGTGGCGGCGGCGAACCCCGTGATGCCCACGGGCGATGTCCCGGACGCACGCGCGGTCGGGTACCACTG
The DNA here is from genome assembly GCA_023333865.1 of Globisporangium perplexum. Taxonomy (NCBI): domain Eukaryota; phylum Oomycota; class Peronosporomycetes; order Pythiales; family Pythiaceae; genus Globisporangium; species Globisporangium perplexum. The sequence goes on along the minus strand of JAASFS010000087.1, from coordinate 15,329 downwards.
CGTGAACCCGTCGTTCGAGTCGGAGGAGGCGCCGCCGGAGCTCTTCCGCGCGCTGCTCGCGGCGCTCGAGAAGAACGGCGTGAAGGGCACGCCCCGTGCGGACTGGAGTGTACGTGTGCGACTGGGCGTTGATGATGGCAGCGCCTCGACGCCAGTTCCCAGCCTCCCTGCGCCATCTCTCGCTCTCTCTTGTGTCCTCTCGATCTCTTGATCCTCCTGTTATGGGAGGAGAGAGCTTCGGAGGAGTGAGAGTGAGATGCGGCGGAGGGAGCAGGGAGCTGGCGGCGAGGTGTCTGTGCCTATGACAACCAAAGCACTGACGTGTCGGTGGCGACCGTCGCCTGCGGAACCCGGTCTCCAGATCGGAGCGTTCGCGCTTGTTGCTGCTGAGGAAGTGTACTTCAACGTGCAGCTCCACCGGCTGCCGTTGCGAACCGTCATCCGCGTCGACTTTAACATGTCGTCGGTGAGTGGATGGCACTCTTGAGTTCGGGGTTGGAAGCTAGTTCCTGACGCGCGTGTTGTGTGTGGCTTGTTCGCAGGGTGACGAAATGAAGTTCCTCTCGACCGTTGACAAGATCCTCTCCGACTGCCGGTCGCTTGACAAAGAGATGAAGAACTTACCGGACCTCAGGTTGGAACGAGCTGCTCTCCCCACTTTTGTAGCACGCGTGATCACTCCGATGCAGTGTCGATAGCCAAGCGAAGCTGCACGCTCTCCAGGCTCCGCTCTCGCTCTTGGCTTCTGCTCGCAAGTGTCGCCGGTGTGTGTGCGCCTCGGGTCTCCTCGTCTCGCGCCGACTAACCGTGATTCTGCGGGCTTGGGTGTGGTGTTGTGCCAGCTTCGACTTCATGGTGGACTGGTCCGACGATCACGATGACTTGTTCGCGTCTTCTCCTGCCGTGGTGGACATCATGGAGCTGGATCTTCTCCTGAAGGAGGTTCAGAACAAGAACTGTCACCCGTTCATGCGCTACGAGGCAGCCAAGAGCCTGAAGGACCTGTGCCAGTACTCGCAGAACCGAAGCGCCGTCGCGGGAGCCTACCGCCAGCAGTTCATCGACGGACTGAACTTTATGCTCCAAGACGACGACGAAGACATCGTTCGATTCGCGATCTACGCGATCCAGAACTTTGCGAACGACCGCGCGCTGGCGTCTGAGTGAGTATTTGATATCTGTGCATGTCTCCCTGTTTGTCTGGTGTCCACTTGCATCACTAACTAGATGATTGGTGTCTATGTGCGTGTCGTGCTCAGGTTGCAGTTTCCAGGGCTGCCCGAGACGCTCCAGCACATCAAAGCGTCGTCCAAGAAGGCGTCGACGAAGAACCTTGCGGACGATCTGTACGCGATCGTTGCGCCTGTTAGCTAGTAACGAAGGACGAGAGAGACGCGGTGCAGTGCAGTGCAGTGCGGGGACCGAGAGCGGCTGTCTGCCTCGCCCAGCTTGCCGTGCGCCGCCCGCGTTGCCTCGCGTTCCTGGACCTGGAATGGAACGTATTGTTATTTCCCCTCACAACGCAGCGCAAGGACTCGAGACGACTAGAACATCGTCCGCGAACATCGGTGAAGGAGACGACAATGGTCCCGGTGTCAACACAAGCTCCGATCTCGAGCGTCGTGCTGGACGCGAGCGTGAACCCGCTCGCCAAGTTCAAGCTGCTGTCGTATCTCGTGGGCGAGTTCGCGTTCGTGTCGGCGTCGACGAACGCGCTGCTGCAGAAGCTGCTGGATCCGGACAACGACGTGGTGCTGTTCTCGACGGGCGAACTGTCGGGTGCCGTGGGAGTCATCAGGCGACACAGCGCGCTCCTGCTGAACCAGCGCGTCGACCGGTTCGACACGAGGAGTCCGAAGCGAGCAGCGAGCTCCTCGCAGTCGTCATGTACCTAGTTCGTTGTGAAACCGAGTCGCGTCCTTAGCTCCAGTGCTCCTGTTGATTGTCTCATGTTTGTCGTGCTTCCTCTCGATGCCGTCCATGTCGATTCCATGCATCAGGACGAGGAGCACCAAACTTCAAGTTTGTTGATGCAGCACTTTGTCAAACCAAGAATCGCTCTCATTCGCGTATTCGCCGCCAAGCAGCAGCAAGTCGACCGTCACTACGAGATGAGCAAACTCATCCGCGAGCCCTCGGCGCTGAGCGTCTACCGCCCCGGTCTCTTCAACGGCAAAGTGGTGCGTGCGTGCGTGTGTGCTGCCGCCCCCCCTCGCTGTCTCGTGCGCTAACAGCAACGGCGCGCAGGCGATCGTGACTGGCGGCGGCACGGGCATCGGCAAGTCCATCGCCCACGAACTCGCGCTGCTCGGCTGCACCGTCGTCATCGCCGCGCGGTGCGTTCTCTGCTGCTAACAGTGGCGCAAACTCGTGGAGTGTATGGTGGAGAGAAAGTGGACGGACGAGCTCACGCGCGACGCGCGAACAGCAACGCGGAGCGCCTGAACGCGGCGGCGGACGCCATCCGCGCGGAGCTCGGGAGCGCCAACCGCCCGGACTCGATCTACACGATCGTGTGCGACATCCGCAGCGAGGAGCAGGTGCGTCACGCGCGAGTCCGTTCATTAGTCGGTTAGTTGGCGTGAGAGGAGAGAGCTGACGGTCGCGGCGGCGGCAGGTGGACAACCTCGTCGACGAGACGCTCGCCAAGTTCAAGCGCATCGACTTCCTCATCAACAACGGTGCGTACTGGCGTTCAGTGGCCGCTATGGAGAGGGGAGATTGAGTGGTGCTGACGCCGTGTGTGTGTATGTGCGAGAGAACAGCTGGGGGGCAGTTCCGCTCGTTAGCGGCCAACATCAAGCTCAAGGGCTGGGAGGCGGTCATGCGCACGAACCTGTACGTCGCGACGAGGAGGGAGGGAGGAGAGGGTGACGCGCACGGGAGCTGACGTTGTCGCTCGGCGCCAGCACGGGCACCTTCCTGGTGACCAAGAAGGCGTACCACGCGTGGATGAAGGCGCACGGCGGCAACATCGTCAACATCATCCTCGTCATGGGCAACGGCTACCCGCTCATGGCGCACAGCGCGGCAGCGCGCGCTGGCATCGAGAACCTGACCAAGTCGCTCGCGGTCGAGTGGGCGGCGTCGGGCATCACGCTCAACTGCGTCGCGCCGGTGCGTTCCGAGCGACGCATTGCGATGATGCGCACCCGCGTCGCGCATGCTCACGACACGCGCTGTCTCGCTGCAGGGCATCATCCTGTCGAGCGGCGCGGACAACTACGAGGGCGGCGCGGCGCTCTTCGTGGAGGCGGCCGAGAAGGTCACGACCGCCAAGCGCGTCGGCAGCGTCGAGGAGGTCGCGGCCAGCGTGCTGTACTACCTTACGCCCGCGGCGCAGTACACGACGGGCACGACGCTGAACGTCGACGGCGGCTGGCACCTGCTCGGGCCGCTCCTCGACATCCCGTCGCACAAGAAGAACAAGGCGTACGGCAACTGCAAGCTGTAGACGCGGCTCCCGCTCCCGCCGCCAGCGAGCGAGCGGACGTGTGCGTGTGCGCCGCTTGATTCTCTGGGTTAGCGCTGCTTGAATGAACACGTCAGAACTGCTCCTGGCGCAGGCGCTGGCGCTGCTCCTGCTCGAGCGCGTCGCGCACGATGACCTTGCCGACGACGTACACACCGCTCGCGACCATGCCGTACATCGCCAGGAGGTAAGACGCGATGACGCTCGCGGCCCCGACGAAGCCGAGCACGACGAACGCGGCGGCGCTGAGCGGGTCCGGCTGGTACGAGAAGACCATGTTGACGAGGCTGAAGAAGAAGTAGAAGAGCGCGCCGAGCAGCCCGGTCGTGAAGTTCATGAGCGCGACGAAGACCCAGTTGAGCACCGTGCTGATGACGTCCTCGTCGCGCGCCGAGAGCACGCGCATGAGCATGTGGTAGAACGTCTGCTGCTGCGCGAAGAGCTTGCCCTTGTCGAAGGCGCCCCAGAAGCGCGCACGCAGCTCGGCCATGCCGAAGTCCGACCAGAGTCCGACGAACGCCTTGGCCTCCTTCATCTTGGCCTCGCGGATGGCGTCGAGGCGGTCCATCTCGGCGTGCCACGTGTCCGCCTCGCGCTGCCGCTCGCGCACCTGCGAGCGGAAGGGCTCGCGGAAGCGCCAGAACCATACCTTCGCCTCGTCCACGCGCTCCTGCGCGAGCGCGTAGCTGGCGTACGCGTCGTGGAACTCGGGCATGTTGGCGGCGTTCACGACCATCACCTCGTACTTCTCCTTCATCTCGGGCGTCACGGTGCGCAGCCCCGGCGCCAGCACCATGAAGAAAAGGCCCACGAGCCACAGCAGCGCGCCGCTCTTCACGCGGTTCGAGCGCCACGCGCGCGCCGCGAGGTGTTTGGCGAGCGCGAGGCCAGGGTCGCCACCGTTGCCGCCTCCTCGCGGGGCCGCGTGGGGCCGCCGCACAACACTCTCGTCTGCGGGGAGAGAGAGCGCGAGTGAGCGAGGCAGCGCGCCGAAAGGAGGGCTACACTGACGCAGCGCGAGCGTCTTTGTGGATACCATGGTCGCACACACGCACGCACCTCGCGGGGAGGCATCGTCGTGGTTGCCGTGACCTGGTCGTCGGTGCATCGTCTTGCAGATCTTCTCGTATTAGTGACTTTTAGTGACAAACGACATCCCTCGGTTTACTCACTATCGGTATTTTCTTAACAGGATGCAAACTTGGTTCCAATACTAAAAGTCCACAATTATTGAGTCGGGAACTAAAATTGGGTTGAAACTGATTCTAGATTAGTTTTCTGTTCCAGATTCCATACTAATATAGGGTTACACTCTTGACCAAGGTGTATCCTTAACTTGAGATACAGTGCGCGTCAAAAGTTAGGGACAGGGGTGAAAAAAATCAGAAACTATCGATTTTTTCTTCAATAGTGCGTTTGCGAGCGTGATCTTTTGATAAATGATAGAACGCGTTGCGTTCTCTTTGGTGATATAATTTGAGCTTGAAACAAGCAAGGGGTCACCCAGGACGGTCATTCTAAGTGAGATCCATTATTTTAGGACGCGACAAAATGATAGGGACACCTTGGATCGGCGCACTTCGGCATCTAATGTGATTTATCGCGTGCTCTCATGTCCAGTGTTCACTTAATTTTTGAAAAAATCATTTTATAGTCTTTATAACTCAAAGTATCGCTCTATACGGAGTGCACATTTATGTGCTGTGTATACAGCAAGTATACTTTACAATAATTTTACTATAGTATATATCAAAATTGCTTTGTAATCTGAGTTATTTTAACTCAACTTTTGATTTTTACTTTTCCTGTACTGTACACTATTACTTCTACAACTCGAAGAGATCTGTTGCTTTCCAGTGCAATGGTATCAATAGGTCTATTTCGTACCTGAGTAAAATATAGCAGTTCGTTTGACGCGGTATCAAACGCACTGGGTTCATTATTTTAACTGGATGGTATATATTGTACTTACATCGTATTCTGAGTTACTTTCAACTCAACTGCAAATTGCATGGCATGTTCTTATCCAGCAAGCAAGTGGAACGTTCAGCGGAGCCACACAGCGCTGGGGTATCATGGAGAAAGAAGCGTACGCGCTAGTCGAGTGGTGTTGTAACGGGGTTACACGTGTGGGTTATTAAGTATAACCCAACGCTGCCGGACTGCTGTCCGCGCAACATCTTTAGAACCAGCAACAATCGCAACCTATCGGATTGGCTACTATTAGCACAATAAAGACCAATAAGATCAGTAGGGTCCTCAGAGCCGCTCAAATTTAGGCATCTTAGATTTAGAATAGCATACAAATCTCCAAGCTCACACCGACTGGTGGAGCCGCACTAAGCTACGAAATAACACTTTGGTTTTTGGAGCAGAAGTGCCCAACGTCTCCGTCTTTGACTGGAAGCCTTGCGAACAGTGCTCACGCATGCTTCCTCTCTGCTGTGCTGCGTAACTCGGGCACGCACGGTTACAGGTGTTGCTGGGCAGGTTCGTGTGGTGATCTTGAGGCGGAGGCTGCTCAGTTTCGACCTACTCGACCCTTCTGGACTGGCTCGCAGCTTCGGCGTATACCACATCTGGGTCAGAGGTCATGGGACGCATTTCAAGAATCATCGCCTCGTCTGACTGTGGCACCCACCCTGTGTGCAGTACCATTTCTCGATAGCACAGTGTCTGTGAACGAAAGGTACAGTCGGGGTGGTGCTGGAAGTGTTGACATGCGAGTGCTGAAATGCTGCAGGCCACTGCAGTCGGAGTGGAGGAAGGCGCCGAACAAGTGGACGTTAGTCGCTCCAGTCCGCAGTTAATCCATCACCTTTCGCTAGCCGCCACCTGCGCGTCGCGTGGGCACCCCCGCTGTCCCCTTCTCGATTTGCGTTGAATTATTGCAGCGACACTCAGACTCTTGCATGGCGATCACTTGGTGGGCGTCAGCCACACGAAGTTGTCGTCCAGTGCGGGTGATCGAGGCCGTTCGAGAGCATCCAGCGCAGATATCGCCAACAACGTCGATCCCCATGTGAGAAGGTTACTTCTCGAAACAGCAAATCGGATTATTTATACACTAATTGCACGTTATTCCTTAGATAACTCGCAGAGCTTTTGTAAAATTTGTGCATGATTATAATTCTGTTCGTTACTTCATTTTGAACAGTAGAGATGACTGAGATGTTTTTACTCAGCTGTAGAATACAACATGAGTTTCATGACAAATCCGCTTGGACATATATCGTAAACATCACTCTAGAGTTCCACTAACATCACCACAGCAAGCGGTTAACCCGATGGCGATGATATTTTTGCCTTGCAAAGGCAATTATGCCATCTTTACCTGCAGATAAAGCTCCATCGATCAGTGATAGAGCAGATGGGTTATCCAGCTCTGATGCATTTTGAGTTCTCAGCGTCACGCCTTTAAATCGTCCATTATCTATCTGATTGAGCCTGCTACTGGTGATTAAGTGAAATATATACATAAATGCACTGAATATACCAAGAGTATGTTATTATACAAATAATACGGTGTTTTGTCTTGTAATTATCCGGCTGTATATAAAAGTACTCTCAGCTATTTCCATCAGACCTGTAGAAATAGCACGGTATCATCACCTGTACTTCATGCGTAGTACATTGTTGTGATCTGAGAAAGCAGGTCAGGAATGCCGGTTTCGGCACGATGTTCTCCGTTCGATTCCTGGCACCTTTGTGATCTGATTTTGTCAGTTGTCTCATGCGATTATTAGCAGTACAAATGTTCTGGGTTTACAGCGAGTATATTGTGCTAATAATTCGATGGTATATATTGTAATTACATTGTTTTCAGGGTTATTTTTAACTCATTTGATGAAAGTAACGTAACATGCTTCTCCCATGCACGGGAGAACAGAAGCGCGCTACTGCTGCTGTTGATCGCTCCGAACGATGAGTGCTGCTGGTGACGCGACGAAGCGCGCGACGCGGCCCAAGCAGCTGAAGAAGCTTGACGTCGCGTTCGAGCGCGAGAGAAGCGTGAAGGCTCGACAGAGCAGAGCGGAGAGTGGTGTGGGAGCTGACGCGAGAGACGCTTCCGCGGCTCCGAAGAGTGCGTTCAGCGGTGGAGGCGATGGGGAGAATGAGCGTCCGAGCACCACTGATGCCCGCGGGAAGAGTCCGACGAAACAACAGCGAAACACCGCCACTAAGGTCGCAGTGGACACCAGCAGCAGCGATCCGGTAAAGCGGCCAGCGTCGGCGCCAGTCAAACCCGCAGCAAACTCGCTGAGACCTGGACCGCGGTTCTCGGTTGGCGGTCAGCCCCCACGGACAATCTCCGTGAACTCACCGAAGCAGCAGCACCCAGAAGCGTGGCAGCCGGGCGGCGGCGCGGACGACGAAGCTCGCGGCTCGAAGACGATCAAGGTAAGGTCCCGAAAGACTGCGATCGACAATGCTGAACCGGCAGGCAGTGATGCTAGTGACGAAGACGCAGCGACGGACCGCAACGACAACGAGCAAGAGGAAGATGCGCCAGCGCGCGGACACTACGATATCTTCATCCAGACCCGCAAGTGCGAGGACCTGTGCCTCGGACTGGGACTCACGCTCAAGCAGATCCGCCAGATGAAGAAGCTCTACGACGCGAACGACATGTACTGCACGTACGCACCGCGTTTGCTGCATCGTCGTATTGCAGGTAGCCTCGTGCTTCGCAGAACGAACTGACGCTGGGGTTCTCTGTTGTCGGTGCAAACGCAGTGGCGAGATCACGCAGGCCGAGTTTTTCTTCATGATCAACGAGGAGGAGCGACCGATCAGCAAGGGCATCTTCACGTTCGGAGGCATCGCGCCAGACCAAAAGTTCATCTCGTTCGACCAGTACGCGCTCTGCGCCGTGCAGTTCGCGTCACTCACGAAGCCCGAGCTCTTTCAGTTCGTCTTCGATCTGTACGACGACGACCAGTCCGGGTCTCTCGATGAGCGCGAGTTCGCCAAGATGAGCAAGGAGCTCCAGAGCAAGCAGTTCTGTTTCCCCAAGAACGTCGCGACTGCGGTCAAGATGCTGGGCGGCGGTGGAGATGGCGTCCGCGCAGTCGGTGCGGACGACGGACTCGTGGACATCGCGCAGTTCATGAAGTTCGCGCGCAACTTCCCAGTTGCGTTCTACCCGATCGTCAACATGCAGAAGAACATTCGCGCTGCCACTCTCGGCGAGTCCTTGTGGTCTCGCGTTGTTGCGCGCAAGATGAAGGTTCAGGACATGCTGACCCACATGCGCCGCAACAGCGGCGCGATCCCGGAGATGACCACGCGCGAGCGCCTCTCGAGCTTCTTCTCAGACGACGTCTTTCACATCCGCAAGCGCGCGGGCGAGCTGTACGCCATGGAGCTGAGGCAACGGCGATACGTTGGATCTGCAGACTGAACGAAGCGCTACGATGGTGTGAGGTGTCGGTACCGAGCCTCGTAGAGTTCCTTCGTGCGCCGGCGGACGCGAGCCGCGAGACTCTCTCGCCAGAGGATCGTGTCCAGGAGCTTGGTCTTCCAGTCCAAGTGAGGCTGTCGACCTTGGTTTTGCACCATGTACCGGAGCATCTGCTCGACTTCGAGCTTCTCGCGTGTCTTCTCGACCCAGTACGGCTCTCCGAGACTACCCGCGCGGACGTTGCGCTGCAGCTGGAAGAGCGGGTAGAACGCGACCATGTGCTGTCGCGACAGACGCTCGAAGTCTTGGAACGTGAGCAGCGTCTGCAGGGTATTGAGGTCCCGACTTGACGCCATCTTCTTCGTGGCGACGCCAACGTTCCTTGAGAATGCCGAGTCCATGGCTTGGAGCTCTCTGCCGAGCTTAAGGATGTCCGACTCGCCCATGGATCCTCCGTTCGTGGTGCTGTCTTCGGTGTACACCTTATAGAAGAACCGGAGCAACTCCGTCTCGCTCAACGATGCGAACGTGCACACGCAGCCAAGGTACTCGTCGAACGAAAGGCGCTGCTGGGACGGAGAGATCTGGCGGACGCGGAAGATGGTCTTCGTGAGACTCCGCCGCTCCTCGTTGACGAGGAAGAAGAACGCGGCCTGCGTGATTGAGTTCCTGGGGCAGAAGAAGAGAGTTGGTAGGATCCGGACGTGTGCGATGCACACGGTAGTCATTCATACACTACACACGGTGGCCGTACGTGCTCTCGGCGTCTTCGCCGTTGAACTGCTTCCGCAGCCGCCAGACGTCCTTTCGCACCATACCGAGACGCAAACACAGGTCTTCGACGTCCTGGTCGTCGATCATCTCGCCGTATGCTCGCGTCCTCTGTACGCGTGCAGGTGGAGCGGTCGTCACAGTATCTGCGTGCTCCCTGTCGCCCTTGGCCGTCGAGACCTCTCCACGTCGAGGAGGAGGCGACGTCTGCGCGGCATTCAGCCCCGCGAACACCGTCGCCCCGCGCGTTAGCTTCGACTTTGGTAGCGGCGACGACGGCGCCGATCCGCCATCGGTCGGAAGTGGTGGAGCTGCTGCTGTCGCTGCCGCCTCGACAAAGACTTTGCGCGGTTGCTTCGCGCTCGCTGCCTTCACGAGCTGATGCTTGTGCTTCTCGTGCGTCTGGACGAGCTCCGCGTTGCGCGACCGCGACGCCACCTTTCCTGCAGCGGTGCTGACACCCGTGCGTCCTCCTATGATTGCCCACTGTCGTGCTCACACGTGATCTTTCAAAAGTAGCCCTGGGGCTGGTTCAAGGAGAGAGCTGCAGACGATGGTGGTGGCGGCAGCGGCGAGAGACGACGTGGCGGCATCGAACGCTCCGCCGGGGAGGACCGAGCACAAGAAGTCCAAGAAGAAGAAGAAGACGACGAACAAGCACAAGACGACGGAGCTCCAGCAGCAACAGCAACAGCAGCAGCGGCAGAAGTCTCCTGGCACCAGCGACGCCGCAGAGCAGTCGAACATCCACAAGGTCGTCGTCAAGCAGCTCTCCTCTAGCAGCGTCCGCCAGACCGAGCAGCTCAAGCACACGGCGTCGTCGAGCGTTGTGGTGCCAACCGCTGGGCGGGACGATCTCGAGCGTCCGGGGAACCAAGTGTACGGCTACGCCACTGGCGTGTACCGCATGCTGCTCGAAACCCGACGAGCCGAGGACCTGTGCGAGTCCGTGATGCTGCAGTACAACCAGCTCGCGCACCTGCGGAAGCTCTTCGACGACGAAGACACGCTGCGCACCGGCGAGATCACCCAAGAGGAGTTCTTCGCGATCATCGACGAGGAGAAGCGCAAGCTGTCGCAAGGCATCTTCGCGTTCGTCGGCCTCGAGAAGGACGTCCGGCGCCTCAAGTTCGACGACTTCGTGGTCTGTGTCGTCACGTTCTCGGCGCTGTCGCGGCCGGAGCTGCTCCACTACGCGTTCACACTCTTCGACCAGGACGCGTCCGGCGCCATGGACGAGCGCGAGCTCATGGCGTTCTGCGGCGACCTCAAGAACAAGGGCTTCTTCTTCGAGAAGAACGTCCAGATCGCACAGAAGAAGCTCGTGGACGGCGGCGGCGCGTCCGGCAAGCGCGGCCGCGCGCTCAACGACGGGCTCATCGACTACGAGGACATCGCGAACGGCAGCGCGCAGTTCCCCGCTGCCTTCTACCCGATCCTGCAGTTCCAGCGCAACATCCGCGGCGCGACGCTCGGCGAGCCGTTCTGGATCAAGGTGGCGGAGCGCAAGCACCGAGTCGAGGTGCTCGTGCACCACATGCGGCTCAACGAGGGCCACTTGCCGCCGCTCTCGATCCAAGACCGCGTCAAGGCGCTGTTCAACCGGGAGGTGTACGGGCTGCGCAAGATCGCCGTCGTCAAGTACGCGGACGAGAAGCGCGTCTGGGAGCTGGAGCGCGAGGGCGACGGAGCGGCGAGCGCGCAGGCAGCGGAAAGCGCCTCTCAAGCCTGAACGACGCGCAGAGACATCAAGTCGCATCGTTCTTGTCGCGTCGAAACACCGGTCGCACTCGCTGCGCGCTCACCTGGCGACGAGATACGACGTCAGCGCGAGAGCCGTGAGCGCGAACAGGATGAGCTTGAGCAGGAAGGTCCGCGACAACGCTCTCGACTGCGGCGACAGCGCGACCTTCGACGTCACTACACTGCTCGCGATGCGCGGCGCGCCGGACTTGGCCTCAGCTGCCGCCGCCAGCGTCGTCTGGAGGAACTCGAGCGCCGGGAGAGCCATCGAGCGGTTGCCCGCGAGCTCGAACACGTCGTTGTACTCTGCGGCGAAGCTCGTGTCCAGATTCGCCGCTAGATCTCTCTGCAGCACAGCGAGCCATACACACACACCCACACGGTCAGCAGCAGAGCACGAAGCGCTGAACGAACACGAGCCGAGTCTCGTAGAACGTACGGCGGTCACCGACTCGGTTGACGCGGAGCTGCACAGCCCAAAGTCGACGAATCGCAGGAGGACGTTGAAGAGAACGTTCGGGAGCGGCAGCAGCACCATCAGCGCGTGGATCGACAGGTACGTGCACGCGATGGTGTCCGGCATCCAGCTCGCAGTCTTTGCCTGCGCGCCGTCGCTCCGCGCAGATGCGTTGCTCTGCATCACGCGCTCGAACAACGTCGACATCTCGTGCAGCGCTTCGACGAACACCAGCCGCAGGTTGCGGTCGCGCAGACTCGCGTCCACGTTCCCGCTCGCGAGCGCGTCGATGTAGTAGAATGTGCGCAGCATCGTCGTCCCCCACTTCAGTGCTGCGAGATCGCAGGGACGCGCGCGCGGGTGCGAAGCGTTAAGACGGGGTCCTCACGCATGAACGCGCGCAGGCTCACTCGCCCGCACCTTGGATGTTCCGACGACTCAGCACCTGGAGCCCTGTGCCTTCGAGGATGTCGAGCACGAAGAGCGCCTCCATCTTCTCCTTGCTGCGAACCCCACAGCCGCACAATCGGTGAGCACGCGGCCCGAGTAGGAGATCGGCTGCGGCGAGCTAGACGCACGGCAAGCGCTCGACGAAGTAGCAGCCCTGGGAGAGCGGCGCGAGCACGCCTCGGGCGTCCTCCACCACCTGGAAGCCCAAGCCGCCATGCAGCACGACACAGTCTGCGAACCTAAAGCCACACGCACGCACGCGTAAGTGAGCGAGGGCCGCGCATCGGCAAGAGCTACGAGTTCAAGCACCTCGGTACCCTTGGTCGAGTTGGCTGAGCTGTCGCATCGTCGCCTGCAGACTCACGACGATGCGCTTGGGCTGCTTCGCATCGCTCTTCTTGATGCTGCCACCCCGTACGCAACAGCAGTGAGCACCCCCAGCTGCCTCCTCTGCAGCTCGCTCAAGTCGTGGGTGGCGCACCGCTTGAGCAGAAACTGCGCGGCACTGGCAGTGGCGTCGGCGTCCAGCAGCAGCAGCCACACGTGGCACTGCGCGAGCGTCTGCGGAGCGAGTGTCTCCTCGTACAATGCGCTGCCGAGCACAGCAGCGCTCACCTCGAGCCCGTCGCTGCGCCGCGCCTTCGACGGCGCCACACTGGTAGCAGCGGACGGCGCTTGTCCGGAGAGCTGCGAGTCGATCCCCACGACGAGCACCTTCTCGCACTGGCCGCTCGCCGCCGCGCATAGCCCGACGTACTTGGCGCTTAGCTCACCCTCGCGCGAGCGGCGGCTCCCGTGCGAGTAGAGCACGGCCACGCGCGGGCGTCCGGGCACCGCTGTCGCCGCCGCCGCCGGAGTTCCCGCAGAGCTCATCCTGACTCGGACTAATAGAGAAATAAGCGAGAGATCTTTGGTCACACTGATTTATTTCACTATCCCATTCTGAATACCCGAGACGTCCAAACACCGGATCCGACGCCAAACCTCAAGCTCAAGTGCACGTCGGCGTCCACGTCGGGGGACCGCCACACTCGCGAATTCCGCCGCCGCTCCACAAGCCATCAGCCGCCAGCCGCCCGCAATGCTCCGCCGCCTCTCGCGCCCCGTCGCCGTCGCCGCCTCTGCGCGTGCGCTGCTGCTGCAGCCGTCGTCGTCGGTGACCCGCGCGATGGTGTGTCACTCTCTCTCCAACGGAGCTGCTCGCTCGTCAGCTCCATGCAATGGATGCCACTCACGCTCGCCCATCCGCCTGCGCAGTCGTCCGCCGCGACCTTCGACCTCTACACGCCGACGGAGGAGCACGGCGCGCTGCGCGAGATGCTCGCGAACTTCGTCAAGACCAAGGTGGACCCGCAGGTGCGCGCTGCTGCGACTGGACTGGACGCTGGTGGCGACACCGGTAGCTAACGGGTGGCGTTTGTCAGGCGCTGGAGCACGACCGCGAGGAGAAGTTCAACGTCGCGCTCTTCCGCGAGCTGGGCGACCTCGGGCTGCTGGGCATCACGGCGCCGGAGAAGTGCGTTCCGTTGGATGGCGGCGTGTGCGGCGAGTGCCGCGTCTGACTGACGCGCTGTGAGCAGGTACGGCGGCTCGGAGATGGACGCGCTAGCGGCCGTGATCGCGCACGAGGAGCTGTCGTCGAGCGACCCGGCGTTCTGCCTCTCGTTCCTGGCGCACTCGATGCTCTTCGTGAACAACGTGGCGCGCAATGCGTCGGACGCGCAGTGCGCCAAGTACCTCCCCGGCGCGTGCTCGGGCGAGAAGATCTGCGGCATGGGTATGAGCGAGCCGTCCGTCGGCACGGACGTGCTCGGCATGCGCACAACGGCGAAGAAGTCGGAGTGCGGCAAGTTCTACGTCCTCAACGGCACCAAGTACGTCCGCCGCGCTCTCGCTCTCACTGCCCGTCTGGGGTCATGCGAGCTCACGCTGTCCGTGCGCTTGGCTTGCACGCAGGATGTGGATCACGAACGGCGCGATCACCGATACGGAGCTCGGCGACGCGTTCCTCATCTACGCGCGCACGGGTAACTCGGGCAAGGCGAAGGACGACTTCTCGTCGTTCATCGTCGAGAAGGGCTACGCTGGCTTCTCGCTCGGCCAGCGCATCAAGGACAAGTGCGGCATGCGCGCGTCCAACACGGCGGAGCTCGTGTTCGAGAACGTCCACGTGCCTGTGGAGAACCTGGTCGGGCGTGAGGGCGGCGCGGTGCTCTGCATGATGCGCAACCTCGAGATCGAGCGCGTGACGTTGGCGGCGATGAGCCTCGGGATCGCGCGCCGCTCGATTGAGGTCATGAGCAACTACGCGAAGGAGCGCTCGGCGTTCGGCAGCCCGCTCAACACCTTCGGACAGATCCAGAAGAACATCGCCGAGTCGTACGCCGAGTACATGGCCGGTCGGGCGTACGTGTACAACACTGCCAGGTGCGTGTGCGTGTGTGTGGTGGTGAGTGCCACCCGCCAGGATGGAGCTTGCGTCGGACGGATGGACTGATTTGACTCGCTGGCGAACGACCGCGTGACGCAGACTGCTGAAGCTCGACAGCGCCGGCAACCGCGTCGACACGGACGGTGTGAAGCTCTACTGCGGCGACATGGCGAAGCGCATCGCGGACCGCGCGATCCAGACGCTCGGCGGCTACGGCTACGTCGGCGAGTACAACGTCGAGCGCCTCTGGCGAGACTCCAAGCTGCTCGAGATCGGTGGCGGCACGAACGAGTCGCACCACAAGAACATGGTGCGCGACCTCGCGACTCGCGACCGGATCTAGGCGCTTGGTACGTCCTCGATCGTCCTGCACCACGTAGGAACTCCAGACATGCATACACCCAAAGCTTCCACACTCATCTGCGCCGCACCAGCGTCGGAAGCCACGTAAGACAGACCGACACCCGCTCACGTGCGCGCAGAGCGGAGCGGACGCCGCGTGCGATTACAAAAAGCTCGACGAGCTGAACGACTCGAGGTCCTCTGTCAGCGTGTGCTCGTGCTGCTCCGTGTCGTCCGGCGCGCTCGGCAGCTTCTCGCG
>JAASFS010000869.1:0-11137 GCA_023333865.1 Globisporangium perplexum | reverse complement strand
TGGAGACTCATTTCGGGCGATTTCTCGGATGTGCCACATCCGGGAATATATAATATTTTTCAATCTCCAGATTGGAAGATACGAAATATATTCCATTCTTCCGGAATGGAATATATATTACTTCCTGTACCCATATTACCCACCATTTCGCAAATTTTTAGACCTCTCTTACCTGATCGCCAGATATATACCTATCCAACATCTTGGTTTCACTATAGTTTATACCTTCCTCTCTATTTCCGAGCCAACTTCTGTTTAGTATTAATACCTGGCGGACATCTTGATTTCACTATAGTTTATACAGTGGGACGGCTCCGCGCGCAGAAAAGGTCCGCACATGGTGAAAAATATGATATATTCGGAAACCTTTCAAAATCGTTCCCCCCGGCTTGCATGACTGCGCAAGTTTATCGTGCTCAGTGCGCTCCCGGCGTTTCGAGCCAACTGGGGGGGCAAAGCGAACGAGCTGATCCTCAGAATCAGAGCCCGCCAAAGTGCGGTTTTCCACGCAAATCTTTACCGCTTCGCACCTGTCCGGGTTGCCGCGGTACGCTCGTGTCGCATACAGTTTGCAAGTATAAGCGCGGAAGCGACGCGAACCAGCAACGAGAGGAGTCATCGGGAGACATCGCTCGAGCTCACTCTCCATCCAGCGCCAGCGCACGCACCCGTCGCTCGCCGCTCGCTCGTCGACTCGTCGTCCGCCTGCCTACTTGCCGCTCGCGCAGCAGCAACCGCCGTCTTTACCACCTCCAGCAGCTTCCAGCAGCACCATGCAGTTCGACAGCCGCTCCGCGCTCGAAGCCGAGATCGACGTGTGCTCCTCGCGCGTGCGCGAGCTCCAGGAGCGCGTGCGCCAGAGCGACGGCGGCGTGACGCTCGAGCAGGTGGCCGAGCAGGTGAAGCAGCTCGTGGCGCTGCGCAAGGAGCTGCAGCTCTGGAAGGCGGTGCCGGAGGACGAGCTGGAGGCGGCCGCCGCCGCGCCGGAGCTCGCGGGCAACCAGGCGTCACCCTCCAACGGCGGCGCGAGCAGCAAGAAGAAGAAGAAGAAGAGCGGCAAGAAGAAGTCGACGGCGGGCTCCGCCGGCTCGGCGGAGGAGGTGGCGGCCGCCGCCGGCAGCAACAGCGGCGACAGCTCGACCGAGGAGTCGCCCGAGACGCCGGAGACGCAGGACGAGACGAAGGCGGCTGCGCACAGCGGTGCGTCGGACAACCAGGCGGAGGACGATAGCAGCGGTACGTGGCTCTCTCCTGCGCGCGCGCTGGCGAGTTCGGGCGAGGCCAGCGGCTCGGCTGCTTCGGCTTCTGCGGAGGATGACGGCGGCGACGCGGCTGCGCGCGAGAGCGACCGCCTGCAGCAGCGCGCGGATGCGCTGGAGAAGTGGCTGATTGGCGCTGATGCTGACATAGCCGCACTCGAAGACGCGCTCAAGAAGACGGAGCTGACCAAGCAGGCGACCGCGTTCCTCGCGAGCAAGTCGAGCGCCGCGGGCGAGGAGACGGCCGCTGAGACCGCGAAGGTCGACAAGAAGCAGCAGAAAAGCAAGAAGCCGGTGACGACGACGACCACCGAAGAGACGACGACGACGACGACGACGACGACGACTGAGGCGACTGCGGACTTCGTGGTCGTCGCGAGCGCGGAGCTGGAGCAGAAGATCGCCGAGCTGGAGAAGCAGCTCGCGGATGCGTCGGCTCGCGCGGCGAAGCTGGAGGCGGCGAACAGCAGCCTCGCGGCGGAGCAGCTGCTCAAGGTGGCTGACCTGGAGCAGCAGATCGCGGTTGCGAAGACCGAGAGCGAGGAGGCGGCGAAGAAGCACGCGGCGCTCGCCGACGCGGAGAGCAAGCTCCGCGAGGAGCAGGTGCGCCTGCTCGCGTCGGCGGCGGAGCTCAAGGGCACGAACGCGCAGCTCCAGAAGAAGATCGAGGACGCCGTGGCGTCGGACGTGCAGCTGCGCGACGAGCTGACGAAGCTCCAGTCGGCGCTCCGCCAGACCGAGGACGCCAAGTCGGACAACGACACGAACTTCCGCAAGCTCTGGAAGACCATCGACGAGTTCCAGGTGCGCGACGAGTTGCGGTGGCTCGCGAGCTGCTTCGTTAGCGTGTTGCGACTGACGCGAGTGGATCGCACTCGCTTGCTGTTCTGTTGCTCTGTTGCTACTGCAGGCGGCGAACCAGAAGCTGCAGGAGAAGAACGCGGTGCTCGAGACGGACGCCAAGACGGTTCGCGCCGAGGCGGACAAGTCGGCGAAGGAGCTGGCTGCGCTGCAGGCGCGCGCCGAGGGACTCGAGGCGGAGGCTGCGAAGACGCGCAACGATACGAGCGCGTCGGCGGCGCAGGTCGAGGCGCTGGCGGCGGAGGTCGAGACGCTCCGTGCGGAGAACGCGACGCTCGTGGCGAAGCTCGCTACCGCCGAGGCGACGTTCGAGGCGTCGGCGACGCAGGTGTCGACGCTCGAGAAGGAGCTGAGCCAGTTCAAGCAGGAGTTCGAGGCTGCGAACGAGCAGGCGATCGCGCTGGCTGCCAAGCTGGAGACGGCGGCCACAATCCACGGCGAGGAGAAGCTCGACCTGACGTCGCTGCTGGCGAACTTGCAGACTGAGAACGCGGGCTTGATCTCGAAGACTGCCGAGCTGGAGAGCCTCCTGTCCAAGGTCAAGGTGCGTGCCGAGTAGTTGCCATCGGCGCGCTGCCTGCGTGGCTGTGCTGGCGTGCAGACGAGCGGTGTTGCTAACTTGCGGTGTGTCTGCGTTCCTCGTCGTAGAACTTGTCGTCCTCGGACGCCACCGAGAAGGAGGAGACGGCGAAGCTGGTTCGTACTCTCAAGGACGAGGTGATCTCACTGAAGCTCGCGTCGGAGAAGGCGGTGGAGCAGGCGTCGAGCAGCGCCGTGCAGGTGAAGGCACTCTCGGCGGAGCTGAGCTCGTGCAAGGAGTCACTCGCTGCGGCCACGAAGAAGCTCGAGTCGACGGGCAGCCACCGCGCCGGGCTGGAGACGGAGGCTCAGGGGCTGCGGTCGCTCGCGGTGTCCCAGGAGGACATGCTGAAGAAGACCCGCTCGTCGATGCTCGAGGCGAACGAGGAGCTGAAGGAGGCGCACAAGCACACGCAGAAGTGGAAGAACTCGGCGCAGGCGGCGAACGCGCAGCTGAACGAGAAGATCGCGGAAGCCGACAAGGCGAAGAAGCAGCTCGCGAAGACGCGGAGCGAGCTCGCCGCCGCCGAGAGCGCGCGCAAGCAGCTCGGCGAGAACCTCAAGGAGAAGGACAAGAAGAGCGGTAAGGCCGCGCACGAGGTGCAGCTACTCAAGGAGAAGCTGGCGGCGCTGGAGAAGGAGAGCAGCGCGCTGAAGCAGGAGAAGGCGGGCAGCGCGGCGCAGCTCGAGAAGCTGTCGGCCGAGAACGCGGAGCTCGAGAAGAGTGCGCAGCAGGTGCAGACGTACCGCCAGACGCTCTTCGGGCTCATCCCGCTCGTGGTCGCCGCGATCTTCTACGCCGTGGCCAAGTGAGCGCAGCGACGCGAGTGAGTGCGCGGGGCAGGCAGACGAGCGAGCGAGCAGCTCTTAGACAGCAGTCGAATGTAGAACATATGCCTTTCGTCTTAAGCGCTGCCGTCGCTGATGCGGATGGTGATGAAGCTGGTGAGGTTAAGCGGCTGCGGCAGCGAACGAGAAGCGTGGAGCTTGAGGGAGTTGGTCGGGTGTCGAGTCGGAAAAAACGTAGTACGGATGCTGGTGTAGTAGGAAGGATGCTGCTGGTGCTGGCATGCTGGCTGGAGCCGGTTGGTGCTGGTGGTGGACGGCTGACGGGAGTGGTACGGAGCGAACGGAACCTCGCTAGTGCCTCCTCCTCCTCGTCTCCTTCGCTCTAAAAGCCCGTCAGCCACTCGAAGTCGCCCGTGTACTTGGTGCCGATGTTCAGATCTTGGCCGGCGCCGTTCGCCGTGATCTGCTTGAACTGGAGCGCCGCTTCCGCCTCCAACGGCGCCTGCGTCGCGGAGAAAGGATGCAAACGGGGTCAGTGCATCGCATACCACCACTCGCCCTTCCAGATACCCAAACACACACGAGCCACGTACCGAGAAGGAGCCGATCTTCGTCGCCTCCCACGACGTGCCCGCGAAGAACGGGTGGCGCTTGATGCCCTCGCACACGTTCTGCGCAAAGTTGGCGCGCAGGTCTTGGACGCCGAGACGCGCCGACAGATCCGGGCACAGCAGCTTCTGGATGATGTCCTTCACTTCCGCGCTCGCGTTCTCGGGCCACGTCAGTTGCTCCTGCTCATGAGAAAGCGTGTCAGCGTCCATCGATCGCGTCCGGACACGACACCACAGGCACGCCGATCCAAGCAGACGCACCGGTCGGAACGACGTGATCTGGTTCAAAATCTCGATGTCGTCCTTCTTCTCCAGCGAGAACGGCGTGCGGCCGCACAGGAGCTCGTACATGAGCACACCGAGGGACCAGTAGTCCGCCGCCACGTTGTGTCCTGCCAGCGGAAGACAAGCGCTTTAGCGACCAGGACAAGTACTCCTTTGATCATCCCTCAATAGCAACATCGAACGCACCTTCGCCCTTGATCTGCTCCGGAGACAGGTACTCCGGCGTTCCGCACACAGTGTACGTTCTGCCACGACCGACGTACTTCGACAACCTGTTCGCACAATCACACACAGCCGTCAGTCAGCTCACTGCAGCGCCTTGTGTACAGACACCGCAGCTTCTCTCCGAACCTGAGGTTCAACATCCGGATGTTGCCGTTGCGGTCTACCATCAAGTTCGACGGGTCCGCCGTCCGCGACACGATCCCTTCCGAGTGCAAGAACTCGAGCGCCAGCACCACTTGCGCGGCGTAGTACCGCACGAACGACTCGCCGTGCGCCTCGCCATGGAGGAAGCTCTCAAGGCTCCCCACTACCTGCGTCGTGTACAGCAGGTGGATGTCCGTGTCGTTCGTGTTCATGCCGTACACGTGCGGCACGAGCGCGTTCTTTTCGTACAGAGACACGTAGATGTCCCGCTCGCCGGCAACGTGCTTCTGCATGCTCGCCTCGAAAATCGCCTGCTTGCTCACCGTGCGCAGCGTCATGAACTGCGGCGGCGACGAGCCCTTCACCATCACCAAGCGGACAGTGTTGGTCACATCCGAGAACACATTCCCGATGATCTCCAGCTGCTCGATCGACCGTGGCAGTCCGTCGTTTCCGCTCGGCTCGTCGAACAAGACGAGCGAGTTTGGCTGTAGCAAGCAAGCACAAAACGCAAGTGAGCGTCCGCACTTTAGAACACGCACGCGAGTCGAGAGACTCCCTTCTGCGCACCTTCGCTGCCTTGCGTGACTCCGAGATCCACTCCTTCCGGAATCGGCGGATCTTGTCTTTCTCCAGGATCGACGACAGCTTCCCGACAGACTGCTCGAACGTCTCCTTCGTGATAAAGAGACACTCCGTCTTCTCAAGCGCGCGAATCGTCCGTTGGCTGCACACATGCACACATTCACACACAAGTCGATACACTCAGATCTCTCATCCTGACAGACTACCACTGAATCAACAGCTCAGGAACGCCACACGAAAGCACAAACACTCGGGACAAACCTGATCGATCTTCGGCGCACGAGAGCAACTTCGCCAAAGTAGTCCAGCGCCTTCAGCTGAAGGTTCGCGACGCTGTTCTGCTTCGATGTGCACTCCACCTTGCCGCTCGTGATCAGGAAGAACCCCGGCTCGTTCATGCCTTCGTGGAACACGAACTGACCCTCGTCAAAAGTCAACACCTTCATCTCCTCAGCCACAAGGTTTGTCTGTGCCACCGTGAGCGGACGAAGCAGGCTGATCTGCCGAAGCCGGTGGACCACGTCGCGCATCGGCCGCCCGCGCATCAGAATCGCGCGGAACGCCAGCCGATCCAGAGCCCACAGCGCTCCCTTCTCCTTTGCAATCACGGTCGCCGCGCGCGGCTTCGAGTAGATCAGCGCGAGCTCGCCGAACGTCGGGTGGTGATGCGGTCCTGCCTTGTACACATGCACGACCTCTCCGTAGTCCTCCGGCGAGGTGGCGGTGAACTCGAGCTGCGAAGCGCGGAGTTCTTCCGGGTTCACACGAACCTCGAACTCTCCGTCCTCGATCTGTTTCAACGAAGCGCATCTAAGCACGACGATATAGTACCGCTCACCACCCTGATCAGCCACAAACGCACCAAGTAGAAGGTATCGCCTGGCGTTCCCTGCCGAATCACGACGTCTCCAGCCTCGACTTCCACCTTCTTCAGCACCGAAATCACCTCCATGATCTGTCGCCGAGAGACCGCAGCACACACACACACGATCAGATGAGCATACGAGGAACGACAACACGCAAAGCCCACTTAGCAGTGTCTGCGCCACCAACCTTCACGTCGCTCAGGTGGTTGAACAAAAAGTTCTCCTGCACAATGTCCTTGATCCACTTGATCTCCGAGTCGGACTTGTCGCCAACGATGTCCTCGTCCAAAGTGTACAGTGCGGACGGATCCTCGCCGTCGAACAGTCCCTCTGTGAGCGACAGGCGAATCGCTTCCGTGCCCACGATCGTATTGCGCGGCTGCTGGCTCTTCTTCCCGATACCACGGACCGGACGCTGCATCGACTGGAGGTCCAGCACTTCGCCGCCCACGTAGATACTCCCGCGAGCCACGTCGCGGTTAGCCGTGAGTCCGTCCAGGTAGATGCAGATCGCAGTGATGTCGTCCGTGCGCACTTCGAACTGCAGCCAGCGAGCGTATGCCTCTTCCACGAGCGCCTGGCATGCCTCCGACGGATCGTCGTACTTCTTCACAATGTCCACAACGTTCTGGCTCGTGAGGAACTCGAACACGCCGTCGCTCGCGATGACGATGAACTTGTCGTGCGCGTTCAGGGCTTTGCACAGAATCTCGGGTTCTGCCGTAACACCGAGCTCTTCCGAGACCAGATCACCGATGCTTCGCGTGAACGCCGTGCCCTGATCCAACACATCGCAAGGGTAAGGCTCACAGAAAGCGATCGTTCAAGCAACAACGTCAACCAAACGAGATCAGCACACGCACCGGGTACTGTCCGTACGGGTGCCAGATGCGAGGCGGGTCCCCATTCTCGTCAATCTCGTCGCCGAGGTTGAGTCCCCAGTTCTCGTGGATGGGCTCGAAGCCCTCAACCTGGTCGACTGTCAGAATGCGTGCGCCGCACTTCTTCACGCGCTCGCGCTCGTCCTGCATGTATCGGAACCATCAGCGACAGTTTGTACAGAACGCACGCTGCAGCACACCCTCAATCATGCAAGCGACCAACCCTTCGGAACGGAGTCTGGTCGATCGACAGCGGCTTGGCCACCAGCGAGATGTCTTCGTACGGCCCAGTCGCCTTGAGGTTGTCCTGTGCAATGATCGCGCGCGAATCGCCGACGTTCGCGATGTGGATCTCGTTGCCGTGGAAGAGCACCGAGATCGACGTCGTGCCGCTCATCGAGTCGTCGAACGACGCGTCGTGCATCTGTTCGCAGCACCAGAGGTGTAAGCAGAGTGCCTTCGACGATCCTGCGGTAGCACTTGGGATCTTCCTCCGCTTCGACTTCTTCCACTGAACGCACCTCTTGGTTCGTCTCGACGTGCGCGCGCGTGAGCGCAGGCAGGATGCCAACGTTGTCTTCTAGGTGCTTGACGATGTACTCGGGGAGCTGCCAGCGCACCATCAGCACACCATCAGCATCAACGATCTCCCCGACGCCGCCTTCGTCCGCGCCAGTAGCAGCAGCAGCCACGCACGTATTCCGCCGCGAACTGCGAGCAGATGTCGCCGAACTGGCCGTGGCCGTCGAACACCGCGAAGAACGCCTTCTGGTCGTCGCCCGCGAAGTGCGTCTCGCAGTAGAAGCTGTCCTGGTTCGCCTTCTTGCGCGCTGCGAGCAGCACGGCCACATGTACAAAGCAGCACGCAGTCCGTCCGTCAGTCCGTCAGTCCGCTGCTGTGAGCCAGCGTCACGCCACCGCCCACGGAGCAGTGCACGCACCTTCCGGGTAGTAGCCGCGCTTCGAGTAGTAGGCGTAGCGCAGGTTGTAGCTGCCGATGCGCAGCGAGTGCGTCGGACCGGGACCCTCGTGCGTCCGGCCGCTCGCGACCGACTTCTTGGACGCCGAGCGCGGCGGCGACTGCGACTGGTGCAGCGGGTCGCTGGACGACGACGTGGACGACGGCGCGGGCTCCACGAGCAAGTCCTTCGCGACGTCGCCAGCCGCGTGCGGCGCTTGTTGCTGCTGCTGCGGAGGCGGTTTGTCAGCCAGCGGCTTGCCTGTCGCGCCGTTGGATGCGGCGTTGGTAGCCGTCGCGACCGGCACGAGCGGCGTCGGCGGCGGCTGGCGCGCGTGCGCCGCGGGGTCCGTGGACTCGGTCGAGCAGCAGTTGCCCATGGCTGCTGCTGCTGCTGCTGCTGCTGCTGCTGCCGCGTTCCTGTTACTGGTGAGAAGAGCTGGGCGGCGGAGGCCGGCTGCTGCTCCGGTCGGGTACTAAGTCGCTTGGACGTCGGACAGACGGATGGCGCGAGAGACGCCGCTCGCAATCGGCGTCGTCGGCGTCGTCGTCGGCCGTGCGCGAACTGTGCAGCGTGATCGCGAGTGTGTGTCCCAAGAATTAAGAAACCGCGAGAGGCCTGTCCGGTTTCTGCATACAAACTGCAATATCAACGGACGCCTACAGTGAGTCGCAGCATCGAGCATCACAGCCACATTTGCTGGCTGGCTGGAGACGCAAGTGAGAGAGAGAGCTCGAGAAGCTCTGTTCATACGCCGCCCCGTGCACGGGGCCACATGAGCGAGATGAAAGGGCCGCCCGCCAAAACGCAGACGTCGCCACCGCCAGCGCTGGACCGAGAGAGATCCCAATCGCCAGCCTTCGCGCGACATCGGACGCAGCAGATCTCGGAAAGAAAGCCTGACGCTGTTTGTTTGAGTTCGACTCTCAGGAACGGCGCTCGCGATCTCGCCGACGATCCAAAGCGCTTGCACTCGCTTGGTTGTGAGCAAGAACGCTCGAGGCTGGGAGAGATGGAGTGGAAGAACACCGCGGCCATATGAGCGAGCGAGGTCTGGTGTCGTTGTGCGGCAGAAGGCATCGGATTTTGGTGAGAATCACAATGCATTCAACTCGCAGTGACGAAATCGAGGTCGTACTTAATCGGGCATGGTTCAACCACGTACTTATACGGGATATGTCGTTTTTAGGACATAAAAGACCTCGTTTTCATCACGCTACTGCCTTGCTCAGCGCGATGAACTCGAGAGCTCGAGCTATGTCCAACATGGTGCACTCGCAAGATGCCTGACAGGCAATGTATCTTGTTCTTCCTCCATTGTGAACCACGGGCGGTGCTGACGGGTTTGAACGTCCTTCGAGATGCACGCTCTGGAACTGAAAGCGTGGAGCGTGAGAGTAGAAGTCGCGCGTGAGCGACTCTCGCGATGTGTTGTGCTGTCCGGGTCCGGATCCATGCTGGAGTGTGCTGTTCGCTTCCGTCGACTTGTACATGCAGTCGAATGTGCGCTGGGGGACCAAGCTGTATTTCCAAGTGAGATCTCCGGTACAACAGCGCAGTCACACCTCCTGAGGTCGAGCGGTGATCCCGGCTGGAGATGCACGGCTGCTTGGATGGCGCCCTTCGCTTGGTCTTCAGCTGGTGAGCTGCAAGAGAGAAGTCCACCGAGCCTAGGAGTCCGCTAGGTTCTCGCTGCTACGATGCAGTGGTAGCGACTGGTATCAGCTGAAGCCATGAGCTCTTCCGCCGAATTCGCAATGAATTAGATCTGTCCAGACAGACGGATGCCTCAAGCGCAGACACACACACACACGCACGGCGCGCTCACTCTCCGATCGGCCGCCATCTCCCCAGAACCACGAGCGCGACAGCACAAGCACCACACAGCCCAGCATGAACCTCTTGAGCGCGTGCAGGAACGGCAAGTTGGCTGAAGCATGGGGATCACTGCAGGCCGACGCCATCGACGTCAACCAGACGGACGACCAGGGGTGGACGCCACTGCACTTCGCAGCGTACCTCGGCCGCGCGGACATCGTGGATCTCTTGCTGAGGTACCAACCGAGCGTCGACTTGGCGGAAAAGAGCGGAGCCACCTCGCTGTACGTCGCTGCGCAAGAAGGTCACGCGGACGTCGTGGAGCTGCTGCTGATGCATCGAGCGAGCGTCGACCTCGCGAAGGCGGATGGTTGGACTCCGCTCCACGCTGCTGCGTGCGGAGGCCACGTGGATGCCGCAGTGGAGCTGCTGGCGCACCGAGCGAACGTCGACGCGGCGGGTGCGAATGGCTGGACGCCGCTGTACGTCGCAGCGCAGAACAAACGCTTGGAAGTTGTGAAGCTGCTGCTGATGCGCCGTGCGAGCGTCAACGCAGCGACCGACGATGGACGAACGCAGCTGTATATTGCGGCATGCAATGGCCACCTGGACGTCGTGGAGATGCTGCTGGGCCACGGAGCGAGCGCCTTCAGAACCACCGAGGACGGATGGACGCCACTGATCGCTGCAGCATACAACGGACACGCGGACGTTGTGAAGCTGCTGTTGGCGCATCGAGCAAGTGTCAACGTGGCAGAGAAGACCGGAGCCACCTCACTGCTCGTCGCTGCGCAGAACGGACACACTGCAGTCGTGACGCTGTTGTTGAAGCACGGAGCGAGCGTCGACCTGGCAGAGAACGACGGAGCCACTTCACTGTATATGGCTGCGTGCAATGGCCACGTGGATGCCGCGAAGCTGCTGTTGGCGCACGGAGCGAGCGTCGACAGGGTGTGGATGGATGGAGCGACGCCGTTGTGGGTTGCAGCGCAGAATGGCCACGTGGACGTCGTGGAGCTCCTGCTGGCGCACAAAGCCAGCATCAACGCAGCGATCGTAACCCCAGACGTGGCGTCTCCAACAGTTGACGGCGCGTACGATGGCGACCGCAACTACGACACGATCGGAGTCACGCCTCTGTTCGTCGCCTCGAAGAAGGGACACACGAAGATCGTGGAGACACTGCTGACACACGGAGCGAGCGTCGATGCGGCGGACGAGAACGGCGCCACCGCACTCTTCGTCGCCTCGAAGAACGACCGAAAGGACATCGTG
>JAASFS010000868.1:0-11147 GCA_023333865.1 Globisporangium perplexum | reverse complement strand
TCTCTCTCTCTCTCTCTCTCTCTCTCTCTCTCTCTCTCTCTCTCTCTCACTCACTCTCTCTATCCCCGCTTTCTGCTACAGATTCTGCACCGAAACTCTCCATGCTTCTATCCGATCGTTTGAGCAACCTCTTGCCTCGAGGACTACTACACGAAATGAACCGTTCATAGTCAATCACAGACGAGGAACAAAACGTGTCTGTAGCTCCACACGCTCCGAGCACTGCTCTTCATTCAGCTTGGCTCGATGCGCGTCGAGTCTCAACTCGGGAACACGTGCTCGCGTTTGTCTCTGCACAGCTCTCCGGACTCCGCGGACTTGACGAGCTTGAGTGTCATGTGGTGATGGCGGTGCATCTCGGTTGCCTGCTTGTCTACGAGCCTCCGAGCACACCACTGAACTACACCAAAGCACGAGCGGAGTGCTCGCTCTCGTCCTTGCAAAGCCGCGTATTTGGGTGGTTGTGGTGCTTGCCGCTGCTTGCTGTTGTTGTCAAAGCTCCGGCGCGAGACGGTAGCAGCCAAGTGCGAGCAAGCAAGCACTCGATCGAGATCCGGGTCACGAGAGAGCCAAGAAACTAAGGAGCGATGCTGAACGGCGCACAAAGGTGCCTCGACCAGGAGGTTGAGCGACGTTTTGACTCTCAAAGACTCGTCACAACAAGATTGTCAAAGCGAGGGAGGGCACGTGGCAGACAAACGTTCATGGTGCACATGGAAGGAGGACTGAGCAGGAGCGCAGAGATCCGAGCATCAGACACTTGCTTGCTCTCTCAGCTGCGCACAATGCACGGTGAACAGACATACGAGCGGGGACATGGCTTGATAGCGTGGAGCACTACACAGCTCTGCAGTTGCCAAGTGATAGACAGGTAGGACGGTTGCACATTGCACGTCCATGCCAGCAACCAGCACTCGAGTGCATGACTCATGGCCAGCCTGACTCACCTCGTCGCCTCGCTCGCTGTCCGTCCGCTGTCCGTCTGCTGTCTCGTTGTCTATACCGCGAGCGGATCCGACTCACACCCAAGCATCGCTTTGATAGATGTCTCGTTCGAGTCAACTTTGAGTCAGTCGTCCTACTCCAGCCTACCGCCCCTCACTCTCTGCTCTGCGTGCAACACGTCTCACGCAAGGTAAAGATATGACACCACAAAACAAAGAAACCGGCACGTGCGAACGAACGAGACGTTTTGGTTTCGCTGGCATATCCGCCCAATCCCGTCCGCGTGTCCACGTGACGCGTGACGTCAGGGCGGCCTGAGGTAGATTTGCTAGTCGGCCGACTTGGTCGGTCGGTCGGTCAGTCGGTCGATGGCATAAATGGGGCGACGGTGGCCGACACCGAGAGCGCGTTCACCAGTGAGGGAGTGACCTTCTCCTCCTGGGAACCACCACCAGTTACCACGAGTCCTGCCTCGAGACGAGCTCCGTCTCCGCGGCCATGCCAGACTAGCTCGCGACAGCAATGCGTCCGATGTCCCCGTCCAAGAGCAGCACGACTCTCTCTCTCTCTCTCTGTCTCTCTCTCTCTCTCTCTCTCTCTCTCTCTCTCTCTCATACTGTTCTGTCGCGGCGAGGCTCACGCATGTCATTGCCAAGCATCCATCCGGACGAGTGCACCGCCGCAGGAGCCCCAGCAGCAAGCTCGACCATGCGGCCGGATAGGACGCCCCAGCAATCGCGTGCAGTGCAGACGAGCGAGTTGGAAACTCAAACCAAATACACTAACAGCCGAGCAGATGACGATACCGTTTGTGTCCGAACCGCAAAGCAGCTTCAACTGCTTCGCACACTCCCAAGTGTGAGTGCACGTTTGTTTATTTGCTTGGTAAGATGGCACGCTTTCCTCGGCGCGCTGCATTGTCGTGCTGCTACTACTGACGTTGCTGTTGTTGTTGTTGTCGGCGCTCTTCCAGTGTTGCTGCGGCCGCCACAGCGAGCCAACCCTGGCGCGCGTGTCGTGTTGGCACGACAGTTCAAAGACGCATGTATGTTCTCTCTCTACTGCTCGATCTCCTCTTCGCGTCTCCTTGCTTGCATACCGATCTGGTGCCGCTGCATGTTTGACGCGAGTGGTGTCTTTGTTGTTCTTGCAGCTGAGTGCCAGAACAACGTGTCGTTTGCATGCATACGTGAAGAGAAGGTGGCGCACTTGTGTGAGTGAGCGAGCGAGCGACGAGGAAGGCGAGGCTGGCTGGCTAGCTGGAAAGTCGAAACGCTTGAGCTGTCGGAAGCAGATATGAGAGAGCAGAGCGAACGAGCGCGCGCGCTGCAACCGCCAGCGGGGAAGGAAGGAAGGAAGGCTGCATGCAGGTCGAGAACGGAAGGAAATATGGTTGCTGCTGCCGCCGCCGCCAAAGCCATGTGTGAGCTTACGCAGCGGTGTGTATGTGCGTGCGTGCGTGCGTGCGTGTTGTCCTCGCCGGCGACGCGGAGGCTGCTGCATGGCGCGGGGGCAACAGACGGACAGCGATGGCACCAGCTCGCACGCTTGGAAGCAGCTCCACTTGCCTGCCTGCCTCCCCCACTTTTCTGCCAGCCTATCTATCTACTGTCTGCAAGACTGACTGCGTGGAGTTCCACGAGCGAGCGCCGCATTTCCCACGCGCATGTTGAAGCGCACCGAAGCGCATGGCCGCCGCCCGCCGCATGTCTATCGTAGCCGAGAAATCGCCCGAGCGCTGCTGCTGCTGCTGATGCCGCCCTGCCGTGCGTGGTGTCCCGCGTTGACTGCTTGGCTGCTGCAGCAGCTTTTCGCCGCGGCGGCAACGCTTCATGATCTTCTTTTGTATCCTCACTCGCTCGCTCTTTCCCTCCGTGTCCGCTGTCGCCCATGCCATCGCATCCGGCAAGGATGCCAATGCGGCGAGTGCATTCCCCACGCTCAGAAAGAGAGAGTACATTGTGTCCACCGACCGACAGCCGCGTGCTCTCCTCTCCCCCACCACCAAGCATGCAGCTTCTACGATTCGCCCGCCAGCAGGAGCGCCCCACCGTCGCTGTTGCCATCACTACTGCCGCGCCACCGTGCCACCACCACGCCGAGTGCAAAATCAATCTGCCCGCTACAGGCCGCATCCGTGTGTCGAAGAACCACGTCTTCCTTCCTTTGCTTTGACTTGACTTGCAGCGGCTCGCACACACACTGCCCTGCTTCTCCTCGGTCTGCGCTCGTCACCACTCTTGAGTCGCTCGACTCTGTTGCAAGGCGAGAGGGATGTGATCCAAGCTTTTGAGCGGCACGCACCACAAAGAAGCCACAGAGAGAGTTAGAGAGTTAGAGACGCTACACGTCATGGTCCAAAGACGCTTGCTTGCTTGCTTGGAGCCGAGTAGCGGGGAGGGAAGTGTCTGCTGGCGCGAGTACGAGACGACAGCCATGAGCGCAGCGCGATGCAAAGGAGCACTGCCGCCACCTCTGATGCTTGTTCCAAATCTGAAAAATGCCTTCTCGCCGTGTGACCCACACCACAGCAACACAGAAAATCTGGAACGCTCCATTTGGAACTCTGATGACTTGCGGATGTTAAATACGCAAAGAGTTCCTTGGTCTCCTCGATGCGAGTCTTTGTCCTTTGCTTTGTCATGGCTGGTTGGCAGGATGGCAACCTGGCTTGTCTAGCTGACTGGTGAGCAGCTAGAGCGGCGTTCGTTCGCCGATCGGTCCGCCAGACTCGGACACGGTCACACCACAACCGAGTAGGCGGCAACGTCACCGCCCTCCTACTTTTCTCCCGAACTTCCGCCGCCGCCCCGCCGCTGCGAGTTTCTGTGCACGCTCGAGTCCTCTCTCACTCACTCGCACGCCGAACGTGGGAGACGCCGCCCCGCCCTCCAGCCTCGCTTCGCTGCACAGCAGCACAACCGTGGCATCTGGTCCAGACAAAGCGACACACACAGACAGCACACACCACATATCACATCGCACACACGCTCGCTCGCTCTCACGCAGCAGCCGCGCCGAGGAACGGATGGACCCTATGCCACCTTTTCAATGGCTCAATGGCCCTTCAATCGCTCGAGCACGCAAAGCTCAAGCTTTAGCTTGTCACCAAACTGCGAGGAGGTCGAACGCAGGCGCCGCGCAGATACGCGCTGCCGCGCGGCGAGAGGAAAGAGACCCGCGCGCTTTGCTTTACCCGCCCGGAGAAACGGCGGCAAGACTGCGCGACCGCACGACGACAACGCGCATTCGCTCGCTCGCTCCGATCCACCGGATCCTCGATTCGACCGGGTCGAAGAAGGCTCCGAGATCTCGAAAAGGTTCGCTCACCCCTTTGCCTCGCTCGCGCGCAGTACTTTGCAGCCAACCGGTCCTCCCGAGAGCAGCGAATCGAAACCGAGTGCGAGCTCGAGAGCTCGAGATACAGAGGGAAGGAAGATGGAGGGACAAGCGGCGATTTAGCAACCGCGCGCGCTGCGACAGATTGCAGATTGGGTCGGCGGCGGCGAGCGAAGAGAGTTAGCTTCAGCAGCTCCGCTTCGCCGAGGTCGCGGAGAGGTAAGCGAGCGAGTGAATGCGAGCTGCTCGAGATCGAGATCGAGATCGAGATTGAGCTGAACGCCGCTGTTGCTCGATGCCAATCGATTCGAAAATCCGCCACGGTTGCTTTCCAGATGCGTTTCGTGCCATCTTTCACACAAACCTCGTGCACAAATTGTTTGTGCACACAGGAAATTTGAGCGGCTGAGACTTCTAAAAAGCGCCTCTCTGAAACGAGCCAAAATCTAAAACCTGGTCTGGAGCATCAGCACGAGCTCGACTCGCTGCACGCAAAGGCACACAGTGCACCAACACCTTCTCGTCTGCTTCCCGAACGGCAAGCAAGTGCTGCGAGCAAGAGCTGCGATACTGGGTCCGAGCAAAGAGAACAACAGTCTATTCGTCCACACTGGCCGTGACTCCGCTCGAACTCGGGTTGTGCGAGCAGCAAACTGAGGACTCAATCGACTCGAAGTGAGCAGTAAGGACACGGCTTTCTGTGAGAACGAATGATGTAGCAAACTCGCTTGAGAGTTGCGCAAGGTCGTGCCTTGTGTATGTTCGAGATGCAGTGTCGACGCTGTTCTGAAAGAGTCAGGTGAGTGCCACGAGTGTAGCGTCTCAGCTCGGACGAGTCGGTGGCCGCCGTGGACTGCTGGGACTGCTAAGCGTGATCCCCTCTGGATCCACCGCGAACCTCCGAAATCGAGCTTCGACGAACCCGACACGCATGCCTGGGAGTCCGAAGCGGTCCATCTAAAGGCGAGGCGCGCACACCATCAACCAACGCGATAAGCCACGAGGAGTGCACATAACGACGCCAAAACGCACCTGCTGCGGCATCATGACAAAGTTCATGTCTTCCTGTGTCGTCGCCGGTCGCAAGACGTTGTAGGCTCCCGGTCCAACCGTGTTCTTCGTCGGGCTCGGCAGGATCGGGCAGTTCGGCGTGTTGTGCACCATCGCCGCTTCCTGTCACGTCGCATCATCACGGAGAGCGAATAGTTAGCGCCACCATCCATCCTCTCATCGCGATCCACGCTGTGCTGTAGGTAACAAGTGAACTCACGGTCGAGAGGCGATTCGCGCGCGACTGCATCGTCGAGCACCGAAAGCTCGAGCTCTTCACAGACGCCTCCACCGTGTACTGCTCCCACGCCATGTACGAGCGAGCCCATGAGTCAGACAGGTTCGTCACAAGGCGTGCAATAGACATCAGAGCAGACAAACAACTTCACCTTGCACGATGGACTGATGTCGTAGAACCGGTCAGGCGAGTCATTCACGAGTCGGAGCTCCTTCGACGACACGTAGCGCTCTGCCACAACAGACCAGCAGTGTGCACCGCTCAGCCCTCTTTGCACCTCTTGACTGAAGAAGCAGCTCAATAAGGCAAGACGAACCTGGGAAGGAGGGAGACTTGAACCGCGGGGTGGTCGACAGGAGCGGACCGCGAATGTGGTCTGGACGCTGGCTGCGCACGAACACAGGCGAGCTCGGCCTGGGCTGCTGCGGGTTGTTGCTGTGGTTCCCACCCTCCTGGACGCTCGCGATGCCGGAGAGAACAGCAGAAACCTGCGCCTTCGCGTCCTCGAAGCGCGAGGCTTTGCTGATGTACGACGGCGTCGGAACTTGCTTCTTCTTGATCTGGATCGCGCGCTTCTTGGCGCGGTATGTTCCTGGACCGATCGACTCGGGGGTTGTGCACGCAGGTTGTCACAGTTAAGGAGCGCATGCGCCGACTGCATGTCGTGCTTCAGCAACAGTCCGCAGAGCGTGAGCAAGCACCACGGGTGGGTAGTGGGGAGGATATGAGTACGGCTCCTTGACGACGCTCGCGAACGTCGACGCGCGGTACGCGGCAGTGCTGGCGAATCGGTCTTTCGTTGAGCTGAACGCACTCAGACATGGATTCGTCGCGTCTTCGAGACTCCTCTGCAGCGACTACGTGAGCGAGCGAGGGGAGCGCCAAGTCAGCGAGTCGCGAGCGCTGCCACCACGCATGCTTACTGGAGCACTTGAGCGAAGTCACGCACGCACACAGACGAACCTTCTTGTTCCCGCAGTCCGTGTTGTAGTATGCGTCCGGCGTGCCCGTGAGCTTCTGCGCCAGCACGAACTCCGGGTCGAGTGGCTGGCGGGTGTGGCTGGACTGCATCGGATCGCGCGCCGTGTGGGGGCCGTCGCGCATGAACCGGTGCGCCTTGCGCTGCTCGTCCTTGATGCAACGTTTCTCATACAGCTTGCTTCTGCGTCGAAGGCGTCAAGGCGTCAATCGGAGCTCGCACGGAGCTCGCGCACAGTGCCGTTGATAATGCGAGACGTACATATCGTGGATCTGCTCGCCGTTTGGGAGCGAGATGCGGGCGAGGCTGCCATCGGCCTTGTCGTCCTGGGCAGGAGCAACGAGAGGAACGAGTTCAGGGAGTTGAGTCTGCGCGCCGCAAAGACACGAGGCCGCGGAGCCGTTCCGACGCGAGCGACACGCAGTGCCGGCGCGTGAAATCGCATCCCTCCCCGCTCGCCATCTCTTCGTGCCGGCTCGGCTCGGAAGAGAAGGATGGCGAGCCGCCGAGGAGCGCATGGGGACGACGCCTTCCGTTCGCTGCGCGCGCGCAGTATGAACGACACGCTGCACGCACCGAGGACTGCTGGTGCTGCTGAGCTGCCTGCCGCTTCCACATCGCTCTCCTGGACGCGCCACTTGCCTGAGCGAGGTTCACACAGACGCACACCACACTGAGTCCCCCTCGAAGCCTCGCACCGCATGTACGCACACGCGAAGCGCGCTAGTCATGTGCACCAGCACGCTTCGCTCTCTATCTCAAGCCAAGAGCACGTACTCCTCCGAACGCGTCACCGCGGTTCATGGTGTCTTGGGACTCGCGACTCGCGACTCACGGTACAGTATCAACTCGAGCGGCAGGACTCGAACGGCGTGACTCTCTCTCTCTCTCTCTCTCTCTCTCTCTCTCTCTCGACGACGCTCGCGCGAGTGCGGATGCCGCGGGCGACCGCAGTGGCTTCCTGCTTGTCTGTCTGGTGCCGGCACAAGCGATCTGTCGCCCAGGAAGCCAGGCTCGCGTGGATATTGCCACGCACTCACGCGCACACACGCGCACCATGCATATCATCGCGTATAAATACTGGGCTGATAAGATGCTGCTGGCGCCACCAGCACCGCCGAGATGCGAGCGCTCGCACTCTGTGCGCGTTCAGACGAAGATGCACGGCGGCAAGGCGATTAAAGAGAGAGAGAGAGAGAGTTCGCGGCAGATGTCCACTAGCAGGGTCTGCGTCGCGGAGCCCTGAAGAGAGCTACTTGTGGCATGGGGGGAGCGTCATCATCGCCGTCGTCATCCCTATCTCTCCTTTCGGAGCGCTCTCCTCCTGCCGCTCGTCGACGAGCGCCACATGCATGCGCTCAAATGAGTGCCGCACCGAAAGCTCTCCCTGCTCTCTTGTCAAACAAACACCGACGACGACGACGACGACGACGACGATGGATCGCTCACTCGGTGATGGCGACGTGGGCGATGGATGGCGCTGCGCGATTTGATCGCGTCGTTGGAATGCTGACATCAGCGTGAGTCATGAGCAGGCGGGCGGGCATTCATTCGGCTGACGTCCGTCTCAACGGAGAAGACCACCAAGCAGCCGTCGCCGTCAGTTGAGCCTTGCCTGTCTAACCAAGCGAGCGAGCGAGTGAGTGAATGGCGACAAGTGCAGCACTGACCGGTCTTCGTCTTCTTCTCTTCCTCCGTGGCTGGTGTTGAGAGGTTGCACATGCGTCTCGAGGTCGAGCCGACAGAGGGCGGCGGAGCAAGCTGACGGCGGCGTTGGCAAAGCAAGCGTGATGCAAGTTCGAATAATCTTAGATAGATAAGTGGTGGTGGTTGGCTCTGATGTACATGGCGCGTGCGGGTCAAAGGCTGCAGACTTGTTCACCCAGCTTAACAGGACAAGAAGCACTTGAAGAGAGGGAAGGACTCGCTCGCTCTCTCGCGAGGAGCCGAGCCGAGGCGAACCGCTGGCGGAGCAGACTGGCGACGGCGTGCGCGCTCGTTCGCACAACCTGCGGTTGCCGTCGACTTCGCCGCCGCAAGGTCGTTCACGGAGGACAGACGACGCCTCTCTCTTCGCCGACCCGACCCCATCACCCCCGTGCGTTTGCTCGAACAGACCAATTGGTCGATGGTGGCGGCGACGGGTGACTGCGCTGGGAAGGAAGCTAGCCGACGAGCTGGCTGGGGCTGGGACGTTCGTCGTCTTCCTCATCGCGAACTCGGCGAGAGACTTTGAGCGGATCTCTCTCTCTCTCTCGGTGGGTTCTCGGCCGGCGGGAACTGGACGAGCGTGTGCGAGCAGCCCTGAGCGTGCGTTGAGGGCTTGCTTCAAATCAAATCATCAGCATCCAGGAAGCGAGGACGGCAGCCAGTCTGGGGTCCCGGAGCAGCAGCTTCCTCTCGTCCCTGGGAACTGGAGCTTGTCCTCCGCTCCGCCCGTCCGATCGATTGACCGACCGCCTTGACAGCTCGATCCGCCAGTCGGTTGGGTGAGCGCGCGAGTGGCCAAGCTGATCAACAGCAGCCTCAGTAGTCGCCACCGCCGCCGCCGTTCCATGCACAGACACCGAGGACGATACTGTACGACGTTGACGCTCGAGACGACACACGAAGATGACGGCACACGACGACGATGACGGCGAGCTGAACAAACCGGGCGGGATCGCGATTGACGTCTCGGTAGGTCGGGCGGGCGGAAGGCGGGAGGACGGGCAGACGCGGCTTACACGGCCGCCGAGGCGGTCGCGCTGCTGGCCATGGCGTTCTTTCTCTTGCGGATGCGCACCAAGTGGCGCGAGAGGAGCTGCACGCGGCTGCGGAGCGTGTGCTCGTTGAGGTAGTTCTCGCGCGACGTGGCCGCGAGGAACATGAGCTTCTCGATCTTGATCGCGAGCAGGAACGTCTTGGAGCGCCAGTCGTAGTTCTCCGGCACCTGCGTGAGCACGTCGTGCGGTTGGTGGTTGCGCAGCATGCGCTCGATGAGCACGATGCAGCGCGAGCGGAGGCGGCGCAGGTCTTCGCCGCCGTTCTCACGCCACGCTGAGTCGACCGGAGCGTTGCGTGCGCCGCAGCCGGCGCTGGAAGAGGACATCGAAGGCGCCAAGCCGGTGGCGCCGGCGCCGTTCGGGTTCATGGTAGCTTGGCCATGCTGGAGCAGGTGGTTCATCGACGGGTTGCTGTTCGGCGACACGCCGAAGCCGAGACCCGCGGAGACGTTGATGTTGGTGTTGTTGTTACCACCGTTGCTGCTGCTGACGCCGTTGCCGAACCCGAGAGGGAACGGCAGGTTGTCGAACTCGCGCATGGAGGCCTGGAGGCGCTGGAATGTCGGGAGAGGAGCGCGGCGACGGTTGATCATTGGTCGGAGCGTGGGCGTGGAGAGCTCGCGGCGCACAGAGCGTGTGCGCGACAAGCGGCCGTGGGTGGCGAGGGTGCGCGCGTGCTGAGCAGGCGGGCGAGTGAGGGTTTGTTGTGCTAGTGAGTGAAAGAGCAAATGAGCTCTTCACACCCGCACGCAGCAAGTAAACGATCTCGTTCCGTCCCACCGCCTCGGCCTCGACCTCGAGGAGCTTCCGCGACCGACTGGCAAAGACAAGTGGCGCCTGTTGCCGCCGCTGTCTTCGTCGCCGCCGCGGTCGCTGTCGCGGTCGCTGTGGCAGGCGCCGTTAAAGAAACCGGCACGCCGCGCGGCGTGTATGAAGATCGGCTTTTGCCGTCCGAGAAGCAAGGACGGCGCGTCTTGTGATGTGTTTTGGTTTCTCTCGCTCGCTCCGGAGGGTGCTTGTCGCTCGCGCTTGGAGCTTGGAGCTTGGAGTGCGAGCCTTCGCCTTGCAATGGCTCGCATCAGCCACAGGCGCGTTTCTCGGTTCACGAGCGAGAGGAGGAAAGAAGTGCAAGACCAGCAAGGCCGACGCGTCTTGGCTCATTGCCATTGCACATACAAAGCGCAAGTGTCCACTGCATGTCTTTGTCTGCTTCGTGGTCTTTGCCGCCGAAAGCCGCAGCGGGCTAGGGGACGCGGCGTGGCCACAGAAGGAGCAGTTCGTTAAACGAGTCGCTATTCTTTGTCGGTTTGACTTTTGTGACTGACTCGCTCGCTTGTCGCGGTCCTCCTTCTTCGCCTGTGCTCGCTCGCACTCACTCAAACCGTTCTGCAGCAAGGACACCTCCTCCTCCTCCTCCTCCTCCGACTTGCTTGCAAGTATCGTCGAATCGCCCATCGCCGAGGACCGAAACATCTTCAGTCCTTAATCCGCGCCTAGCTGCCCCCGCCGCCCGCGTTTAGTGAATGCTACCACTGCTGCAAGCAGTTCATCTCACTCTCGCTCACACAGGCACAGCACCTCGCCAGCTATCCGGCAACAACACGGTCACGTCCTGCAAAACCTACAAGCAACGCCCGAGTCCGACACAAGTTCACACACACGCGCATCGACGGCACCCTGCCATCTATACAAACGCTCGATATTTATTGCTCGATCCCCTCTGCTCGCACAACCCGAGTTCGAGCGGAGTCACGGCCAGTGTGGACGAATAGACTGTTGTTCTCTTTGCTCGGACCCAGTATCGCAGCTCTTGCTCGCAGCACTTGCTTGC
>JAASFS010000867.1:0-11154 GCA_023333865.1 Globisporangium perplexum | reverse complement strand
GGCGACCAGCTGGCGGAGCTGCAGGCGCACGCGCTCGACGTCGAGCACGACAAGCAGTTCATCGAGGAGAAGTACGACTTCCTCGTCACCGAGCTCCAGCTGCTCAAGCAGCAGCGCGGCGCGAGCGGCAGTGGCGGCGACGTCAGCGGCGACGCGGAGGAAGAGGACGGGGACGGGGACGTGCAGGAAGAGACTCGAGCTGCAGGCGGCGAGCAGGAGCTGGCAGTGGCGCCTGTCGTCGACGCGCGAGAGCTCATGGACGCCAAGCTGCGCGAGCTGGAGGCGATCCGAGACCGCCTGGAAGCGGAGCGGAGAGCGCTGCAGATGCGACCCACGAGTCCGCCGGATGACGAAGATCGCCAGCGCCTGACAGAGGCGCTGGTGAGTGAGAGCCTGAGCCGCAGCCAAGCGCTGGAGGAGCAGGTGCGCGTGCTGGAGGCTGCGAACGCGGAGCTGGCTGCGACGATCGAGGCGCTGAAGCGCGACGCCGACAGTTCCGCGTGCCAGCACGACACGGAGCTGGAAGCGCTGCGCCGCGAGAAGCTAAAGGACGTGGCGGCGGCGAGGGCAGAGACGGAGGAGCAGGCGGCGCTGTACCGAGCGCGACTAGAGCTTGCGGCTCAGACGCACGAGTGCGAGGCCGACGCCGTACGCGCACAGCTGGACGAGGCCGCGAACCGGGAAGCAGAGCTGCTCCGGCTCATGGCCGAGGCGGAGACCGCGCTGCGAGCCGAGTTCGACGCGCAACTGCGTCAACTGGAGACTGACCTGAAGGAGCAGCGCAAGAGGCTCGAAGCGCTGGAGCGCGAACTCGAAGAGCAGCGCGGAGCGAGCGAGCGGCTGCAACGGGAGTTGGCGGCGTCACGAGCGTCAGAGCGAGAGCTGGCGACGGAACTGGACGCGTGCAGAGAGCAGATCGCGCAGGTGACGAGCGAGAAGCAGCGTCTGACTGCGTCGTCGGCCGTAGCGCTCGAGCAGCTGGCGCACGATCACGAGCAGCGTCTGCGGGCGAAGGAGGCGGAGCTGCAGCTGCAGTTCGCCGAGACGCTGAGCGTCCAGCGTGGGCAGCACGAGAAGCTCGCCAAGAGCTCCGCGATGGAGGCGAAGGCGCTACTACAGGAGTCGCGGCAGCTGACGCTGGCGCTCAAGCAGAACGAGGACGCGCTGGCGCAGGCTCAGAGCGTGGCGTGCGCCGCTAGCGCAGAGCTGCAGGCTGCCAAGCAGCGCGCCGAAGAGACGAACGCGCGGCTGCAGCACCAGGTGAGCGCGCTGGAGACGCAGCTCATGTCGATCGAGGACACGACGCGCGTGGACGAAGACGAGTACGACGATGTGGCGATCGTGGATGACAGCGACGCGAACGCGCGCGCGTGGGCGTTCATCGAGCGGAAGGTGCGCGAACTGGACCGCTTCCTGCCGCAGCTGCAGAGCTTCGCTTACTTCGTGGACGCGGCGCTGTGCGCGTGCGCCGCGAACGCCCGCGCGCTCGAGGCGCTGAGTCTCCAGCGCACGGAGTGCCGTCTCACGCGAGACGTCGTGTCGTTCCTGCGCTTCGCTGGGCAGCTCCAGCGCGGCGTCGGCAGCGCGCCGCACATGAAGCAGGCGCGGCGGCTGCACCGCGAGGTGCTAGAGGTGCTGGCGAACTGGCACGAGAGCTCCGGAGACGACGAAGTCCCGGCGCCGCCGTTCGGCATCGCGTCGCGAGAGGCGGCACTCGTGCTGCAGAACTGGACGAGCGACAGGAGCAAGCGCGCGGCCGCGCGGCGATGGCTGGAGCGCATGGAGGCGGCGACAGGAGCCGCGACCCCGTCGAGCAGCGCCGACGAGACGGTGAGCTCGGAGGAGCTGGTGGGTGACGGGAGCACGCTGGAGCTCCAGCACATGACGCCGGAGGTGAAGCAGGCGTTCGAGATGCTCATCGTGCCGATCCTGCGGCGCAACGCCGCGATCTATGTGCGCGTGTTCACGCGGAGAGCAGCGGCACCGCCCGGGAGCAGCGCGCAGCCGGTAGACGCGAGCTGGGAGATGAAGATCCACGTGCAGCTGCAGCGGGCGTCCGGGGTGAGGAGAGCGGCGGGCGTGTCACCGCCGAGTCGGTCGCGGCCGCCGCCCCTCGAACTCGCGGCCGCGTGCCCCGTGACGCCGCTGCGCGCCGACGCCGTCGCGACGCCGACGAGCGCGCAGAAGCTGCAGATCATCCAAGCGCGCCTCCAGCACATGCAGAAGCGGTGAACACGCGGCAGTGACGACACGTGTTGTGTGCGGGGCGGTTAGCAGGCGCTCTCGTTGTTCCGGTGGTGCTGGGAGACGAGCGAGAACGAACACGTGCGGTCGGGTGGGTGGATGGGTGGATGGATGTGTGTGTAGAGAGATGCGTGTGTGTGGGCGGGTGAGTGTGGTGAGGCGGGCGCTCACTCGGCCTTCTTCTTCGCCTCGGCGAACATGAAGTCGTAGTCCTGGATCTGGCTCCGCAGTGAGTCGCGCTCCGTCGTGAGCGCCTTAAGCTCCTGCGCCTGCTGCGCGAGCGTCGCCTGCTGTGTGTCGACGAGCGACTGGAGCTTGTCCGCCGCGTTCTTCTCGTCCAGCAGCTTCATGAACGCCGAGCTCTGGCCCTCCGCCTGCTTCTGCACGTTCGCGACCTTGCTCTCCGCGAGCGTGAGCTCCTTCTTGGCGGCCTCGAGTTGCGTCGTGAGCGCCGCGTTCTCCTCGACGAGCTGCGCGAGCACGTCGCCCTTCTTCGACGCGTCGTCGCCGCCCACGAGCGCGTGCATCTTGGTGATCTGCTTCTTCATCGCCTCATTCTCCTCGAGCTGCTGCTTGAAGCCGCTCGACGCGCCTTCCGCCTGCTTCTTCAGGGCGCCGAGGCTCTTCTCCAGCCGGATGTTCTTCTCCGTCGACATGTACACCAGTCGGAGCAGCCTGCGACGTGTGCGCATGCATGCGAGTTGGCATGCTGACCCCCCAGCCGCAGCGCATTGCATGCTACGTACAGGAAGAGGAAGAGCACGAAGCCCGTGATGTACATGTCGCGCTGCGCCACGAGCAGGCGGATGCGCATGCCGTCGCTGAGGATCGTGCCGGACGAGTGGTGCTTGTAGCACGTGCTCACGTCGGCTGTGCGGCACCGACGCGTCAGTTCGCTCGCTGTCGTTGTCAGTTGTCAGCAGCAGCGACCGGAGCAGACGTACAGAGGAAGAGGATCGAGACGAGCGCGAGCATAATCGAGCCCACGAACGCCGCCTTCGAGTCCTTGCCGCCGATCCGCGCGGCGAGGAACTGGATGACCGCCTGCGACGCGCGCTGCCCGAACGGCAGGCTGATGAGCAGGCAGATGACGCCCTCGGTGATCATCATCCAGAAGAGGAGGTGATTGAGCAGCATGGTGGTGGTGGTGGTGGTAGTGGCAGCGCGGGGAGCGGCGCGCAGAGGAAGAAAGGAAGCTGGAGGCGTGCGCGGCGCTGGGAAAGATCGGGTGTGAGGCACCAAACTGACGGGAGAACGATGGCAGCCACCTCGGATCGTGCGTGGAGCCTCTGTAACGCAGGTGCCTGATTCGAGATCCTGTTCTACAGAGGCTGTTTGAATACACAGGATACGTTCCATGGTAATATAGAGGATGCACGCGACTGGCAGAGGTAAATATTATGAAGAGAGCACCCGGCTAAGTCCGTTCGAATCGGAGCTGGTCAAAATGTGCTGGCACCATGACACCCGAGCAAGTAGCTCGCGAGTGTGTGTGCATGAAGGGCACGAAGGTACACGAACATGTGTCCATGGAGATGTAGGCAGGTGTGAGGATCCACTCCTCGTCGTGGCTGTCGGTGGAGCTGCCGCGTGGTTCGCGTTGTCGAACTCAAGTTCTGTTCACGCCTCTGCCCAAACACGCGACCTCCCGCCACCTTCCGCCTCCAACGGATCAAGCATCCAGAAGCGAGGCCACCAAACAAGAGCTCGTTCTCCGATGTATTCGTTTAGAGGCGCAGCGGAGGCGCCAGCGCAGGAACTCGCTACCGCAGACACGCTCGAAGCGGCCGCCACAGACGCTGACGTCGCCGTCCGCGCCATCGCAACTCGCCCGCCGCATGAGCTGCACCCGCTCGCTCGCGCTCACTCCTCCGCAGACTCCTAGCCGATCAGGAATCCGTGTGGCCTCGGACCGCACTGACCGACCACTTAGTTCTTGCGCGACGCGGCGATGGTCTTCTTGATCAAACTGGACTTCTGCTTGCGGGCGATCATGGTCTTGAAGCGCTCGAAGTCGTTCAGCTCCGCGCGGGTCTTCTTGTTCGCGATCTTCTTCGCCCACGTGGAGTTGTCCCACTTGGAGATCGTCGCGTCCGCGGCGAGCGCCTTCTTGAGCGTCGCCTCGCGAGCCTGGCGCGGCACCTTCACCGTCAGGTCCGTCAGCGCCAGGCGCTTGAACGAGATCACCTGGCGGTTCACGCCGGTCACCGAGAACGGGCCGTCGATCAGCGCCTTGTTCTCGTCGACCACGTCGATGATCGTGGCGATCTTGCCCGAGTCCGGGCCGTAGTTGACCAGGGCGACACGGCCAATCGTAACGAATCGGTTAAAAGTCTGCAGCACACGAGCAGCACACGTCAGATCCTCGGGTCGCACACGCCACTTGGTGGTCGCTGGTGCCGGCGGTGCCGGCGGGCTGCGGTGGGTGCGAGCGAGCAAACGAGCGAGCGAGCGAGCGAGAGGCTGCGAATTAGGAAGCGGGCGATCCGACGTGATCTCCGAGAGCTGCAGGTGTCGCGTCGTCGTTCGGCCGCTTGTCGGGCTGCGGACTTGTTCGATGCGTCCTCGAGTGCGCGCATGCGCCTCCAGTGGTCATGACGACCTGCTCCTTGTCGAGAGTTCGCTGATGGAAGAGCTCGGGCCGCCAGCCTTCCCCATCGTCGACCTGCTCTGGATCGCCCGGCGCCATCGCGCGCCTCCATCTCGCACCCGCCCGCTCGCTCGCTCGCCCGCACTCGCGCACCTGCAGTCGGCTGCCATCGCCACCATTGACGACGGCGCAGGCACCATACACAGCGACGACGACGCACCATTATTCTAGGAAAACGCCAAACGAACTAATGCCTCGCGCTTGGGCTTGGAGCCAAAGCGCGAGCGCGCCGCAGCGCGCACCAGTCATCCTTGCCCCAGCCCTCGTCTCGCCTCCAGCGCCAATCGTTCGCACGAGCCTGGGATTTCGAGGCCATCGATTTGTGGAAAATGAATTTTGTGCATTTCAGCGAATCAAACGCGCGGATAGGTTCGAAAAATGCGTTTATAGAGGTGAAAATAGACGGAAAGCTTCGCATCACAGTGAGAGATTCAAATCCGCATATGCGATTTTGAATGGTTTTGAGCCGTCCACAAAAAAGCCAATGTTATGTATCTGTGGCGTGTCGCCTCGCGTCTTCAAAGTACGAATCATTCCAGCCACCGCTTTTCCCCCGACATCGCCAGCGCCGCCGCCATCCGACGTGCGCCGTCAGTTTAGTTTAGCTCCTTCCAAGCAGCAGCCATGACGTTCGTCAAGGTCCAGAAGACGAAGGCGTACTTCAAGCGCTACCAGGTCAAGTACCGTCGCCGCCGCGAGGGCAAGACGGACTACCGCGCCCGCAAGCGCCTGATCACGCAGGACAAGAACAAGTACAACTCGCCCAAGTACCGTCTCGTCGTGCGCATCACGAACAAGCAGGTGATCTGCCAGATCGCGTACGCCGAGATCGATGGCGACAAGATCCTCGCGCAGGCGTCGTCGCTCGAGCTGCCGCGCTACGGTCTGACGGTCGGCCTCAAGAACTACTCGGCCGCGTACGCGACG
The DNA here is from genome assembly GCA_023333865.1 of Globisporangium perplexum. NCBI lineage: Eukaryota > Oomycota > Peronosporomycetes > Pythiales > Pythiaceae > Globisporangium > Globisporangium perplexum. The sequence continues at coordinate 5,333 of JAASFS010000867.1, read as the reverse complement.
GGTCTGCTTGTGGGCCGCCGCGTGCTCGCGAAGCTCGGCCTCGACGAGGACTACGAGGGCAACACGGAGGTGGACGGCGAGGTCGTCAAGACCGAGTCGAACGGCCGCACGTACTTCGTTGGCGAGATCGCGGACGAGAAGCGCCCGTTCCGCGCGTACCTGGACGTGGGTCTCCGCACGACGACGACGGGCAACCGTGTGTTCGGTGCGCTCAAGGGTGCGGCGGACGCCGGTCTCGACATCCCGCACTCGGAGAAGCGTTTCCCTGGCTACAACCGCGACGACAAGTCGTACGACGCGGAGGTGCACCGTGACCGCATCTTCGGCGTGCACGTGGGCGACCACATGAAGGAGCTCGAGGAGGACGACCCGGAGATGCTTGCGTCGCACTACGCGACGTACCAGGCGGCGGGCATCGGCGGCGACGACGTCGAGGACCTGTTCACCAAGGTGCACGAGGCGATCCGCGAGGACCCGTCGCCGGCGGCCAAGTCGGGCTACGTGCCGGACAAGAAGTACAAGAAGGCGGCCAAGCGCTCGCGCCAGCAGCGCCAGGCTCGCGTTGCGCAGAAGAAGGCGCACGCCGCCTCGAAGCAGTAAGCGCGTGTTTCTTTCGCGAGACGTGCCTTGCTGCTCGAGTGCGTGCAGTGCACCTGCGTTCGCGCAGCCCAGCGCTTCTTCCTCGCCGTCGATGCTTGGAGGAGGATGTCTGTTCTTGTTCTGCTGATGTAGGGCAAACACTGGAAGGCTAAACACCACTACCACTACTCGTGTCTTGCTCTCTGCGATGATGAGGTGTAGAAGGGAAGTCGTCCTGGTCATCAAGACTGCGAAGCTGGTTCGCGAAGACGATAGACGATGGTTGGGGTACTCGCTACTGCTCGAACGCACGTCGAAAGGAGAGTTGAATCGATGCAGACTCCACCCCTCGAGTCTTGCTACCAGTGTCACGTCGTGTCACGTCCTGGCATGCACGAAAGACTCAAGTCGAGAAGCTCAAATCAAAGTGAGGGAATCGCAACGCATTCGCGTGAATGAGTGAGATCCATCAGCTCTCACGACTGAGAGGTTTCGGCCCCGCCGCCGCCGCTGCATGAAGATCGTGACTTTGAATTCGCAGAGACTCGCGCAGCAGCCCCTTCATCATCGCGAGCTCTCTGCAGGGAAAAGCGGCGGCGGCGGAGTCAAAGATCACAAGGTCGACGCAGATCAACCTATGACTGCCGGTTTCCCTTCTAAATGTCACTATCGAAATGGCTGCGGACGATCGTTACAAAAAGAAGGATATGGCTTCGCGCATAGTGAGTGAAAGGGATGCACTCGGTTGCCCTCTCCTCAACTCAACTCAGCTCGCTCGTGCTGCGCGATCCTAGGGAACAGCTCGCGCCAGCAGCAGCAGGTCGCTCGCTCGCTGCGCACGCGCGCCTTGGTATTCTCTCATGCATGTTACGGCGACGGCGACGGTAGCGACGACGACGACAACCGCATGCCTTCGATCGTCGCTGAAGCCGCCGGCACTAAAGCCGCCGCCACCAAGAGGCCATTTTTGAAACCTTTTTCCACCGAAGCGGCGCGACTTTTGCGTACTTTTCGCGCGTGAAAAAATCGAGGGAGTGTCCGGTCACTCACTCGTTCGTCCGCTTGCCTCTCACTCACTCTGCAAGTCACCGCCAAGTGCCGCTCGCAAGAAGCCCTCGCTCGCTCGCTCGCGCACACGCGCTCGAACGCGCCGCCTGCTTTGCCGCCCGCCGCCGCTTTCCTTCCGCCGCTTTCCTCCTGCCGCCCTCTGTCTCTCGCGAGGCACTCGCTCGGGTCTGGATCGCTCTCGCGCACGTGGGGCTGGCTCGCGGTCCCACTCTGCATACTGAAACCAAGTCACGAGCTGACGACCTCGAGCGCACGACCGCCCGACCGGCTTACTTCGTTTGACGCGCATCGCTTCGCGCCGCGTCGCACCGCCGCTCGCTCGCTCGCTCAACCCGAACTCGCGGCTCACTCGCGCTTTTCCCCATCAAGCGCCGCCGCCGCCGCCGCCGCCCGACTGACTGCGCGCGACCACCAAGCAACAAGCGCTCGAAGCGATACGCTCGGAGCTCCGCCACTCAGCGATTCCCGACCACCCGCGTGCACCGACCGACCGTCGACGCTGCTCGTCACACAGTCCTCGTCTCTGGCCGCACAGCCGGCAACCGCCACCACCGGTAGTCACCCCACCAAGCACCCGAAGCTCATGGCGCTCGACGCGACGAACGCCGCCGAGCTGCTGACGCCGCGCGCCGCGCTCCCGGCGCTGCACTACGCGATCGCGCGCGCGGACCTGCGGCTCCCGGCGTTCGCGCTCGGCTACGACAGCAGCAGCCAGGAGAGCGCCGAGCCCGCGACGAGCGACGACGACGACCTGGACGACGCGACGCAGCCAAGCGCGGCGCTGCGGCTCGCGGTCGCGCACTGCGGGACGCCGCACTTCGCGCCAGGCGTGGCGCCGTTCTGTCCCGAGGCGTCGCCCACCATGAAGACGCCGGCAACGTCGACGCTCATGATGGCAGCGTCGCTCGAGAGCTACTGCAGCGCCGCCGCGGAGGAGCTCAAGCGCGCGCAGCAGCAGCAGCAGCAGAAGAAGGGCACGCGGCGCGGGACGCTCAACCCAGAAGCCAAGAGCGTGCTCAAGGCGTGGATGTTCTCGCCCGAGCACTTCGCGCACCCGTACCCGAGCGAGGAGGAGAAGGAGGAGCTCGCGAACGAAGCCGGCATCGAGGTCAAGCAGCTCTCGAACTGGTTCACGAACGCGCGCAAGCGCCTGTGGCAGCCCGTGCTGCGCCAGTCGGGCGTCGAGGTCAAGAACTTCCTCTCGACCGGCCGCGGCGGCCCGCGCGGCAGTAAGCTTGACGTGCCGCCCAACCTCCAGAGCCTCGTGCCGCCGTCGCCGCCGCCGTCGCCCCGCCAGCGCAGCAGCAGCAGCGGCGCATTCTCGGAGACGTCGTCGTCGTCTTCGTCGTCGTCGTCGCCGCTCAAGCGCACGTGGTCGGAGGTGGAGGCGTCGCTGCCGGCATCCGCGACATCCGCGGCGGACCCCAAGCCGCCCAAGCGCAAGAAGGCGGCCACCGCCGCGTCTGCGCGCAAGAAGAGCGCGAGCCGCAAGGCGACGCCGCCCGCGGTGGCCAAGATCGCGAACCAGCTGAGCCAGGAGCTGCGGCTGGCGCTCGCGGAGCGCGCGTCGACCGCGAGCCTGCAGGCGACGTCGCCGAGCGCGGCGGCCACGATCCAGGAGCTCGAGATCCTCGCCGCCACGTCGCTGATAGGGCTGCACCAGCAGCAGTACCAGCCGGTGCACTGAGCGTGCGGCGCACGGCGACACGATCTCGCCCGCCCGCCTGCAGTACATATTTATTCCAGCAGCAGCAGCAACAGCTCCGGCGCCAGCGTGGAGAGCACCGCCGCCTCTTCTTCGCCAGCCGGAGCGCCGCCAGGGAGCAGCGCGTCGCAGTCGTCCACGCAGATCGTCGTCTCCACCTCATTATTATTATCAACACCTTCAGAAACGCCGTTGCTCATTCTCATTCTCATCTCATTCTGCCTCACGGGTTGGCGGCCATCTGCTCGCGCTGCGCCTTGCGCGCCAGGAAGCGCGCCTTCGCGGCCGAGATGAGCTCCTCCTTGTTCGGCTTCGGCGCAGGCGTCGGCTGCGTCGCTGGAGCTGAAGCTGCCGGCGGTGGCGAGGAGCTTCTGGGTGGAGGCGAAGAGCTCCGCTCGCTTGGCTCCTGCGGCGCCGACGACGGGGGCTCCGCGTCGTCTCTCCGCCGCCGCTTCGTCTCGCTCGGCCCCGCGGACGCGCCCAGTGACGCCGCCTCATTCGCGCCGTCGCACACCGTGTAGGCGCTCGTGGCGTTGGCTGTGGAGCCGCCCATCGCGAGGTTCTTGTTGAGCAGGTTAGCGTAGAAGCCCGCCATGGCGTGCTCGCCGCGCTTGGTGACGTCCTCGGCGTCCTCGAGCGCGTCGAGACGCGCGTCCTCTTCGTCCCACTTGTGCTGCTCCTGCAGCTTGCGCTTGTAGGACGCCGACACGAGCTTCTCCTTGTCGCCGTAGAGCGCGTCGTCCGCGCGGCGCTCGTTCAGCAGGCGGCGCTCGCGGATGCGCTCGTTCTCGATCTCGCGGATCTTGGCCTTCTGCAGCAGCGTCCCGATGTACTTGGGCTGCTGCTTCTCGGTCTCCCGCTGTGCGCGCCGCCGCGCAGATGCGTCGCGCCGCTCGCTCGAGAGCGCGTCGTACACGCCGTCGTAGTCGAACACCGACGCGTCCTGCGCCAGCGCCTGCTCGTGCGCTCGCGCCACTTCGCTCGCGCGCACGCTGCGCGCCGCCTCTTGCGCCACCCGGCGCCGCCGCTCAGCGTCGTCGCGATCCGCGGCTGCGTCTGTTCCAGCGGCGGCAGCGGCGAACGCGTTGAAGGCGGAAGAGGAGGGTTGCTGCGCGAGTGCGTATCGTCGACGGAGAAGTGACGAGGCGGGAGTCAATACCGATGGTGGCGATAAGGCGCACGCATGCACGCACCTTCTCTTTTGACGCGGGTAGGATGAGTCCATACTGCTTGGGCTTCTTCGCGCCACTGCCGCCCCCGCCGCCCTTGGCCACCGGCAGCTTCATCGAGAACGCCATGCTTTTGTCAATGATGCACAGAGGAGGAAGTGTCATAGTGAAGAAATAAAGGTCGATCGCTTTGAAGCAGGTGTTATAAGACCGCGAATACTAACAAATTGATCATGATAAATAGTCTCTTATAACGTCGCGCGTCCGCCACTCTCGCAGCGTCTGAAGTGCCTGGAGCGCCTGCTCCTCGCCGCCGTCAAGTGCTGGCACGCGGACGTGTCGGCGTCGCGCTTCAGCGTCTCGGCCATTGCAGCCTCCAGCACGCGCACCTGCTCCTCCAGCGCTTGGCTGCGGCTCAGGCTCTCACTCACCAGCGCCTCTGTCAGGCGCTGGCGATCTTCGTCATCCGGCGGACTCGTGGGTCGCACCTGCAGCGCTCTCCGCTCCGCTTCCAGGCGGTCTCGGATCGCCTCCAGCTCGCGCAGCTTGGCGTCCATGAGCTCTCGCGCGTCGACGACAGGCGCCGCTGCCAGCTCCTGCTCGCCGCCTGCAGCTCGAGTCTCTTCCTGCACGTCCCCGTCCCCGTCCTCTTCCTCCGCGTCGCCGCTGATGTCGCCGCCACTGCCGCTCGCGCCGCGCTGCTGCTTGAGCAGCTGGAGCTCGGTGACGAGGAAGTCGTACTTCTCCTCGATGAACTGCTTGTCGTGCTCGACGTCGAGCGCGTGCGCCTGCAGCTCCGCCAGCTGGTCGCC
>JAASFS010000866.1:0-11168 GCA_023333865.1 Globisporangium perplexum | reverse complement strand
GTAGTCCTGGTACGCCGGGTAGCGCTTCTGCTGCGCGTATGAGGAAGACGCAACGACGTCCGAAAGCGCAGACCGACCACTGCTTCGTCGGATACCAGAAGTCGAAGTAGTGCTTTCATTTGTACTGCGGAGTTGTTGTTGTTGCTGCTGCTGTGAGATGCACTTGAGGCGTGAGGTCGCCAGTGATGTGATACCACCAGCGATACGAAGTTGCTCATGCCAAACAGGTCACAAGTGATCCGATCGCCACCAGCGATACGAAGTTGCCCAAAGGGCAATCGGTACACTTGGCATGTAAACCACCTACCAGTGCGCTGGTGCGTGTCGACACTCTTGAGCAGTCGAGCTGGATTGCAAGTCTCCAGGTCACCGACACTGTGAACGACACCAGCGATACGATACGAGTCGCTCAGTCATGCAGGACCGAGTCCGCCTCGAGCGCGTTGCAGGTTGTAACGAATCATCTCGCAGCGGCATTGACCTGAGTGCCTCCTCGCTCGAGGAGATCTCAGAGCGGCAGGATCCTTGACACCGGATCTTCAGACGTGCAGACAACCAACCAACCAACGAACAAGCGAGCGAGCGAACGAGCAGCGGATTGACGGTGGGCTTAGCGCGCTTGCGACACCACCTCGTGCTCTGGCTGCCGAGCTCTCTTCCGATCCTGCGCGACACCACGGCACTGGATCGCGCCGTATCGTCCAAAAAGGAGGTGTGTCGGTCGCACCGGATCGTCCGAGTAGGAGGTGTGTCGCCTGGCGATCGAAGCGCCGAACATGCGGTCGAACAGGCTCGCTCCGGGTCTCGAGGTTAGGCATCTCTGGGTGCTTTTCACACGCAAGGCAGGCGACATGCTGCGCCGCGTCACGAGAGGCTGGCGACCGGAAACAGGCGCTCGACTGGATAGTGTTCGCGACGTCGACTCCGATCAAGAAGTGGACTGCATGTAGAGGGCATGAAATGTTCATTGCCGAATGAATCATTGGAAATGGATGTCCAAGATGATAGTCCATGTGGGCCACACAGATATCAGCGCGACTTAACTTTTCTTGTTTAAATTGCGTAGAACACATACATCTTTGAACAGGTATGTAGGAAACCTGACTATATTGTGAGTTGGGTGCAAACGCGATTCGAGAGGCTGTTTTGCGATCTGGCGACAACCAACCCCAATGCAACGACAGCACAGAGTTCGACATCCAACATACAGTATTCGAGTACTCACTGCGCGGACAGATGGTATCAAAGCACGCGCGGTCCGGCTCTCTCGCAAAACGACCAGAAACGCCGGCTCTCGCTAATGTGCCCCAACAATCTCCTGCTTTATTATCCACTCTGTCATAACCTGTACTAAATCGCCTGTCACACACTGTAGCAGCAGCGCGCGCCGGACATCCCACGAGCCGTTGCACTCCCTCGTTTTCATCTCTATAGCATATCTCGAAACCTGTTGCACTGACTCGTTGCCGTGCCTTGCTCGCCCTTGCTCGCGCTTGCGCGCTTCTCCATCGCTTCTCGCTGCTGTCGTCGTCGGACTCAGTTCCCAATTCCTCTCCGAGCGCACACACGTCTGCCGTCATCTCCGTCGTCCCCGCCCCACTCACTGTAGCCTGTCAAAGATGATCTCGCCGTCGTCGCTCGTTGCCTCCCTCGCGCTCGGCGCCGCGCTCGTCGCGAGCTCCGCGGACGCCGGCGCGCTGCCCACGGGCGTGTGCTACTCGCCGTGGCACCACGGGAGCGTCTCGTCCGACGTTATCCAGAAGGACTTCGCGCAGGTCAAGCAGTACTTCTCCGGCGTGCGCACCTACCACGCGCAGTTCGCCGGCATCAACGCGATCGACGAGGCCGCCAAGGCCGGCATCAAGGTCTCCGTCGGCGTCCAGATGGGCAACCAGGCCGACATCCAGAAGGAGATCGACGCCGCGTGCGCCGGCGCGAAGCGCAACCCGGGCTCCGTCGAGGCCATCTACGTCGGCAACGAGAACCTCAAGAACGGCGACTTCGGCACGTTCTCCGGCGCGCAGCTCGCCGGCTTCATCACGCAGCTGCGCACGTGCATCGGCAACGGCAACATCAAGATCGGCTCTGTGCAGCGCATCAACGAGTGGGTCGGCGCGAGCGAGGCCGCGGCGCTCGCCGCCGTCTCGGACGTTATCGGTGTCAACATCTACCCGTTCTTCACGCCGGGCACGAAGACGCCGATCCAGAAGCTCATCGACCAGTGGACGGAGGTGAACGCCAAGTACCCGGGCGGCAAGGTGCACATCACGGAGACGGGCTACCCGCGCGGCGGTGGCACGCAGGTTGCCGGCAACGCGCCGTCCAAGGAGATCGCGACGTCGTTCCTCAAGGACTACGCCAACTGGGCCAAGAACCAGCCGACGTCGTACTGGTTCATGATGTACGACACCAAGGGCAACTCGCCGGACTACGAGAACTTCTTCGGCCTCGCGGACATCAACGGTGTCGTGCAGATCGCGATCCCGTCGGGCGACGGCGCCGCTGTGACGCAGGCACCGGCAACTCCGGTCACGCAGGCTCCGGCTACCCAGGCTCCGGCGGCTCCGGCTACCCAGGCTCCGGCGGCTCCGGCTACCCGGGCTCCTGCTGCTCCGGTCACGCAGGCACCTGCCACGCCGGTGACGCAGGCACCTGCCACTCCGGTGACGCAGGCACCTGCCACTCCGGTGACGCAGGCTCCGGGCAAGCCGGCGACCCCGGCTCCGGGCAATGACGACGACGACGATGACGATGACTCGACGGACGGCGACGCGACCGTCCCGCCGGTGACGCGTACCCCGGGTGTCACGCCCGCGGCGACCAAGGGCGGCAAGAAGACGGACTGCCACGCGTAAGCGCGCGCGAGTTCGTGTGGAGCAGATTTTGGTGTTCGTCCCTGTCTGTCGTACCAAATGCGAAAGCCGCAGCAGCTTCACCTGTTCGAACGAGTGGAGTTCGGAGTCTCGGGTGTCGACGCAGATCAGCAGCGTAGCAGCCGAGTAAATCAGGATCCGCTGCAGCTCTTAGCCCACACTCTTCACGTGCAACACGTTTGAGCTTTGTATCATACGTCTTGCCTTCGCTCGTTGTTCACCTGGCTGGTCCACGATGAGTTCGCCGACAGCGAAGCGTGGTGTGCAATTATGCAAGGTTCCCTGAGACCGAGACGCGAAACATGCTGTGCATCATGTCGAAGCAACTCGGAGATTCGACCGGATCCCGAGCATCTTCGCCGTCGCACCAGCTACCGACTCCAGTCGCAAAGGGTGAGCTTGGAGGATCGACTCAGCCAGAGGAGCACCGCCCGCAAGGTCGAGCGGTGGCAACCCACGCACGGGTGCACGCTGTTACAATATTTGACTTGACTTCTTGCATGTTTCACTTTCACCTCTTGCATGAACAACTGTGTCAATACGGACTCGCCAACACCGCGTACGCTTCACTCACGCATAGTTCCTCCGGCCGCTCCACGACGATGTCGCGCGAGCTCGGACGGCGCAGCGCCGCGGATCCCGCCATGCCCACCCGCCATTCCAGCAGACACGAAATGTCCGAGGCGGAGGCGCCGGCTCCGCTGCTTCCGCCTCGCCCCAGACTCGATGTCCCGCTCTGGTACGTGCGCAGCGACGGGAAGCGTCGCAGTCGCGCCTTCAAACTCGCCGGGACGACTTGGAAGAGCTCCAGGCGCGCTCGGATGTGGGGGATCGAGTACTCCTTCACCCTCGCGACCGCGAAGCGGATGCCGTCGATGTCGTCTTGGTCGTGCAACCAGTCGGCGATTCGCCTCGTTACGACGGTCTGCCCGCCCGCGCCGATGTCGCTGATCTCATCCACGATCAGCTTGGACGCGCCGGTGTATGTCAACTTCCCCGTCACTGCGTGGGTGTCGTACACGAGTCCGCCGTCGCACGGGTTCGAGTCGTGGATCCCCATGCGCACGCGAAGTCCGCGGAAGATGACGCGAAACGCACCCGCACGCTGCCTCCGCGTTGCTGCGACCGCGTTGTGCAGCTGCTTCGGCCAACGCGCCGCAAGGAGATCGAGCTGCACGAGCAAACAGAAGCGAACGGCGTCGTGGATCGAGTGGAACGCGAGCTGGAACGAGTCGCCGCAGGTCGTGATCTCGTAGCCGCGGCACTGCGTGAGGCGCGCGCGCAGGATCCCGTCATGGATCTCCGTCACCTCCTGCATGAGCTTCCCGTCGCCGATCGCCCAGAGCGCGCTCGAGGACTCGATGTCTGTGACGACGAAGACCGGGTCTTCAGGCGGTGGTAGTGGCGAGATGGCTGCAGGATCAGCGATGCCACGGATGCTCCGGCCGTAGAGCTGCGCCTCCGCATCGCTCGGTAGACAGCATCCGCTCACTCTCAAAAAGCACGTCTGGCTGCAAGACGCGACGATGGAGAGCACCAGCCCTGTGGCGTTGTATGTGAGCATCGTCACGCCGATGTACGACACCATGGAGTTGGTGTGATGCTGTGTGGCGAAGAAGACGATCGAGCAGACTTGGAACTGGAACATGAAGATGCTGTACACCAACCTGCTCCAGGATACGCACACGCACACACAGCGAGCGATAGCGCGGGCTGCGATGAGAGACTCGTCAACACAGCCATCACCTCCGCACACCAACGCACATGATCCGCTTCAGGCGCGAGTAGATCGGGGACTGGACGAGCACGCCGTGGACCGACTCGTGCTGCCGTCCGCGTATCTTGAGTGCGGCCAGCAGCGCCAGCATGTACGCGAAGCTGACAACCTGGAGCGCGTAGACTGAGAGCAGGCAGCCACGGGTGTACTTGGTGTAGCCCTCAAAGACGATCGCGAGTGTGACTTCGACGACGACAAAGAGCGCCAAGAAGGCGTGGACGACCCAGCGGCACAGACGGATCCTCGCACGCTCGAGCTTCACGCCGCGATCCATCGTGTGCGCTGCGATTCGGTAGAGCTCATAGACGAGCGGGAACGAGACAGCAGCGACCCCGAAGAGTGCTGCGTCTCCGACACAGATGAGCCCAGTGACCCACCCGCTGTCGATGTCCTCGAAGCGCAGGAACTCGCGGTTCTCCACGGGGCCGAACCTGGACACCAGCGACAGCGGGTGCTTTGGTGCCGCGTGCATGCGCCGCAGCTCCACACACATCCAGATGTAGTACGCCGTGCGCGCTGTGCACCAGATCCAGACGTAGACGAAGAGGAGGAAGAAGAGGAAACTTGCGCAGGACCTGTCGACGACGCCCCAGCGGCGGCCGAGGAAGAGCTTGAGCGTCGTGGCGCCGCTCGCGAGCGCCGAGAGCCCCATGATCGTGGTCGCGAGCACCGTCCAGAGCATCGTCGGTTGCGTCGTAGGTCTTCGAATAGCTGGCCAGTCGGTCGGTCGGTCTGCCAGTCGAGCAGTTCTTCGAGCGCATTCGAGAGCTTTGAGAGCTTCGAGAGGTGTGGGACGGGAAGTGCTGCTGGCGTCCTGCGTTACTCAGACATGCATCAACTGCCGGATCGTGACTTCGGCCAAAGACGGTCAACTGGTTACGGAGCTTACTACGTACTTGTCTGCTACTGCTTCTCTACTACTGGTACAACCGCTGACGCGCGGCGTGTGGGTGGCTGCTGCATGTGACCGACGTCACATGCTCGTGGCGCGCGAATAGTAGCCGATGCGCTGCGGGATCGTGAAGTTGTGGTGCGACGCGTGCCGCGCGATCGCGCGCTGGTCGAGGCTCTGCAGCCGCGTGCGGTTGCCGTGCAGCGTGGCCGGCGCGCCGTGGAACGACACGCTGGCCGCGCGCCGCCGCAGCTTCTTCGAGAACACCTTCTTGCGGCCGGCGAGCACTTCCGGCGTCACCTGGTACACCTCCAGGTACGCGTTGATCTGCGGGATCGAGTAGCTCCCGACGTGGTCCACGAGGCACTCGATCGCCACGAGGTCTTCGTACATCTGCAGCCACTCGGCCACGCGCTTCGTGACGAGGATCTGCCCGCCGTCGCCCAGGTCGCCGACCTCGTTCGCGATCACCTCGGACGCGCCGGTGTATGTCATCTTGCCCGTCACGGCATGCGTGTTGTGCACGAGCGTGCCGTCCGTGTCGGCGGCGTCGTGGATCCCCATGCGCACGCGGAGGCCGCCGAAGATGAGTCGGTGGCCCGCGCGCTGGCGGCGCGTCGACGGCACGAGCCCGTGCAGCTCCTTGGGCCAGTTCGCGACCAGCAGCTGGAGCTGCACGTCCAAGCAGTACTCGGTCGCCTCGCGGATCGTGTGGAACGCGAGGTGGAACGCGTCGCCCGCGGTCGTGATCTCGTACCCGCGGTACTTGGTGAGCGCCGAGCGCAGGATGTTGTCGTGGATCTCAGTCGCGCGCTGCATGATGTGGCCGTCGCCGATCCCCCAGAGCGCGCTCGAGGACTCGATGTCCGTGAAGACGAAGACCGGGTTCACGCGCGGCGGCTCGTTGAAGTCGATCGTGAGGTTGTCCCCGCGCCGCGGGGACGCCGGCTCGCCGTGCAGGATGTGTGCGTGCATCTGCGCCTCGATGTCGTCCGGCAGGCAGCAGCCGCACATGTCGAGCACGCACGCCTGGCTGCAGCTCGTCGTGACCGCGAGCGCGAGCCCCGTGGCCTGGTACACGATGAGGCTCACGCCGATGTAGTCGAGCAGCAGCTGCTTGCGCGAGTCGGTCGCGTAGAGCACGACGGACGAGAGCTGGTACTGGAACGAGAACACTGCGTAGACGACCAGGATGCGCTTGAGGCGCTGGTACACCGGCGAGGCCACGAACACGCCGTGCACGGTCTCGTACTTGCGGCCGCGCAGCTTGAGGCGCACGAGCAGCCAGAACATGTACCCCAAGCTGATGAACTGCACGAAGTAGATGCCGACGAGGCACGCGCGCGTGGCCTTCGTGTAGCCGTTCGCGAGCGCCGTGATCGTCGTCTCGACCCCCACGAACGCCAGCAGCAGCGCGTGCACGGCCCAGGCGTAGAGCTTGATGCGCGCGCGCTCCTTCGCCGGTCCGCGGTCCATGCTCTTGTTCGCGATCTTCGACAGCTCGTACGTGAGCGGGAACATCCAGAGCGCGACGCCGAAGAGCGCCGCGTCGCCGAGCACGAGCATCGCGGCCACCCAGCCAGAGTGCGCCTCCTGCATGAAGACGATCGCGTGGATGCCGAGCCGGTCGATGTCGGCGTACGCGAGCGGCTCGCCGCCGCCGTCCTCGCCCGTCTTGACCTGCAGGTCCGCGAAGAGCAGCACCCACGCGAAGAACGCCGTGCGCGAGAGGCACCACGCGAAGAGGTACGCGAAGTAGAAGAAGAAGAGCCAGCGCACGCTCGAGACCTGCAGGTCCCAGCTGCGCCGCAGGCTCAGCATCGTCATGCCCGTTGCGAGCGTCGAGATCGCGATCATCACGGCGCCGATCGTAGTCCAGAGCATCGTGGCTCGTACGAGGCGTCTCGCGGAGCGGGAAAGTGCGTTATGTGAACGCGGACGCGGCGGGAGCGGTGGGTTGTGTGGGAGGGGAGGCGCGCGCTGTGGGGCGGCGGCTCCGGATGGCGGCGGCGGCGCGGGCGACGCTCTCGACGCGCGGGTGGCGTTAGCGGCGCTGCGCTCTCGGCGACTTGGCGAAAAATCGCCTCAAATCGCTGGCTTTCTTTTTTTTCTTATATTCTTATTTATATGAGGTGCAACATTAGTTCGAGAAAGATTTGTTGAGCATACAAACAGCAAGCTTATTGTTTTGTCTGCTTAGACAGAGTCGGCTCTGCACTTGACAAAGTTACAGTCAGTGTACATGCGGATCGACTGGAGGCGGCGCTGCTCGTGCGATCGCGGCGACGTCCGGAAGCAGCGTCATGTGTGCCGCGCGCTGGTGAACTGGACAAGAAGGGTTCGTGGACTGGCGCGTCACATTCCAACACGACGACGGACAACACGAGTTCCAAGATCTTGTCCTCCGTTCAAATCTTGTGTCTACCGACACTGACCGTCAATGCACTTGTGAACGACACCCGAACCAGGTCTGAAGCTCGAGAGCGTGTGGTCGACTGACTGCGACGCTCTCACGGTCCGTTCTGGAAACCATCGCAAGATCAACTCGCCGCCGCTACTTCCTCCGCCGCTTCTTCCTCCGCCGCCAATTCAGCGAGCTTCTCGATCACCTTCGCCAGCGTCATGCGCTCTGTGTACTCGAACGAGGTCATCGCCACCACGAGTTCCCACTGCTTGTCATTGAAGACGTCGCCTTCCGGACGAGGGTAGCCGCTCGTCTTGAGTGTCTCGATGATCTCATCTTCGCGGGTCATCTCATCGACTTGGCGGTCACGGATGTTCAAATCTCCCCATGGCAAGCCCCCCGTCGCCGCCTCGACGATGCACATCGCGAACGAGTACACGTCAGACTCGCGCCGCGGCCTCGACGCGCTCCGCACTCCCTTCAGGCACTCCGGTGCCTTCCAGACAATGGTCTTAGCCACCGGTTGCAGCGTGAGCCCCACGGAACTGATGCGGACGTACGAGTAGCCGAAGTCGCAGATCTTCGCCATGCCGTCAGCTCCAATCAGCAGGTTGTTGCACGTCAGGTCACCGTGCACGATGTCCCTCTCGTGCAGGTAGCTCAAGCCCCGCGCCGCCTGCAGGAAGAGCCGCCACAGTCCGCGCTTCTTGCTCCCGGCGTCTCTGAAGTGGGCCTGGAAGTTCCCCCCGGTCGCGTCCTCCGACACGAAGAACAGCGGATTGGACACGTGGCACGCACCGAAGAGCTTGATCACATTCTCGTGCTCCAGCGGCGCCCACACCTGCGTCTCGTCCGCGAACGTCTTCTTCGTCTCATCGTCGATCTCGAACATGCGCTTGACGACCACGCGTCGACCATCCCACGTGCCACGCGCCACCTCGCCGAAGCCCCCGAAGTCGAAGACATCGGCGTGTGCGACCGCGTAGCTCGGGACGAACCAGCTCGGGAGAGCTGGAAGCTCGACGCCTTCGGAGGTCCGAACCAGTTCGAGCGTGTGTTCGAGGCGCGTGAGGTGCTCGGGCGGGTTGGACTCGCGCTTGCGCTCCACCTCGAACTTGATGCAGCTGAGCGCCTCGACGAGCTGGCCGCGCGACAGCCCCTTGCCGACGTCCTGGTAGCCGTTGTCCACGAGTTCGCCCACCTGCTTCAGCAGCGCTCGCTTGTGCGCTTCCCACTGCGTCCGCCACTCTGCGACGCCCTCGAGCCCGAGATCCTGGCTGACCGCGTCGATCTCCTCGTGGAACTCCTTCGCTCCTTCCGCGACGCTGCGGCACGCGGCCAGGCGCAGGAGCAGGCTGCTGCTGCTGCCCGAGTGGAGACCGAGGAAGCCGACGAAGCGAGCGGCCACGTCGCGCACTCGGGACACCAGACGGTGCTGGCGGAGCGCGTCCGGGTCCTGGAGCTCCTGGAGCGAGCTCCAGAGGCTCTCGAGGCGCTCGGACACCGCTGAGCACATGTCTTCGCTCTCGAAGGTCTCGAACACCAGCGAGCTGATGCTATCGACCATCTCGTCGATTGCCTCGATCGCTTCGGACGTGAGCTCGAGCGGATCTTCGGTGGCCATGGCGACGAGGGAGGTGGTGGTAGGCGGTAGGCGGTAGACGGCGGATCCGAGAGTGAGGGCGGCTGAGTTGGCAGTCGCGACGAAGGTGACGTGCGCGGAGTCGAGTGCCGGGAACGTGCGCGGGAACATCTCCGCCCACTCTCCTCAGTGCCTGCAGCAGAGTTATGCGTCAGCCACAAGATACGAGCGCGCTGCTCGACGAGCTCCTGGCGGACGCGGCGGATGTGGACGCTCTCGATGAGGAGTTCCGGACACCGCTGTCGCACGCAGCGCAGCGAGGGTGCTGGGAGGCGGTGCGCGTGCTGCTCGACCGCGGCGCCGCTGTGAACGCCCGAGACGACTGCGGTCGCTCGCCGCTCTCGTACGCGGCGGAGCACGGTCACCTCTCGGTGGTGGCGACGCTGCTGCGACGCGGTGCCGTGGTGTTCGCCAGACGTCCGTCCGAGCGCGGCAGTCCGCTCTTCTGGGCCGCGACGAACTCCCACTCGGCGGTGGTCGAGGCGCTGCTCGCTCACGAAGCAGAGCGCGTGCTCGTGGGCGGTGAGAGCGGACGGGAGTTCGCGCTGTCGCTCGCGGCGAGCGTCGGCCGCGTCGACTTGGTAGAGGCGCTGCTGCAGAGCGGCGTGGACGTCGACTCGCTCCGCCTCACGCGGACGCCGCTCTCGTACGCTGCGCAGCACGGACACTGCGAGACGATCGCGGAGCTCGTGCGGCGCGGCGCGCGACTGGAGGCGCGCGACTTCGACGGCCGAACGCCGCTCGCCTTCGCTGCGATACACGGGAGCGCAGGCGCGGCGACGGAGCTGCTGAGATGTGGAGCTGCTGTCGACGCGAGGGACAAGTGCGGACGCACGGCGCTTGCACACGCCGCCGAGTGCGGACACCTCCCCGTGCTGCTGGCGCTGCTCGAGGGTGGCGGTGCAGACGTCGACGCCACAGACGATAGCGGCAGGACTGTGCTCATGCTCGCGGTTGAGAGCGGCTGCCTCGACGTCGCGGACGAGCTCCTGTGTCGCGGCGCCGATGCAAGCGCCAGAGCTGATGACGGGGCCACGGCACTGACGTGTGCGCTGTGGCTCGGGGACGAATCTGCGGCGATGCTGCGCGTGCTGTGGGCGAGCGGCGTAGACACTGACGCGCACTGATGCTGAGCAGCAGACACGCTGAGATGTTCCATAGTGATGACCTTCAGTCTTCCTACTCGTGCGCTACTCGTGCTCGTTCAGAAAGGAGCTTGGTTGGGAGTACTGCACCGCGACGGAGCTTCAGGGACGACGATCGTGGCTGCAGCAGCAGGTCGCTCCTTGCTCTTGTGGCTCTGGTAGGTCAGTTGACTCGCGGATGCCGCGAGCTTCTCACCGACAGCGCCGACACCACGGCATTCATCGGCGACACGTCCTTGGCATCACTGCGCCGGCGAACTCGACAACGCCATGAACTCGAGTCAACCCAACTAGCTCGAGCGGCTCGATCGAGCTCGTGCACCGAACTCACACACATGCTCATGTACGGACCATGTGCATCATGCACGGTGCATGGAGATGTGTGTGACTGATGTGAGTGCTGGTTGGAGCGAGCGATCGCAGTCCGAAGAATCC
>JAASFS010000865.1:0-11205 GCA_023333865.1 Globisporangium perplexum | reverse complement strand
CGAAAGTTGGCGACTTTGCAGCGCGGCGCCGAGATGCTGTACGCGAACATCTGGATCCGACGCGGACCTGTTCCCCAGAAATCGTCGAAGTGGACTGAGAAGATCGAGGAGTTGATCGAGGCAACGCGCATACAAGTGCTTGCAATAGCTATCCTACTCTCTTATCGTCGTTCGTGTCAAGTCATGCAACTTGTACGAGCCCAACACGTCGTTGCTGTCGTGCTACTACTTCACTGGACGTGAAGTACCGTCGCCATTTCAACAACTACGAGCAGAGTTCGCAGTGGTTCTGCTCAGCTAATCTTCAGCTTCTTCTCGTTCCCGAGCAGGTGCTTGAGGTCGAGGATGTTGGCGTACGAGAGCGCGTCTTGGACGACGTAGTCCATAAACCCGGCGTCATTCTTGGCATACTTGCCCGGTTCATTCTCGTCCACGAGCAGCACTCTGCCGAAGGCGCCTTCGGTGAACACCCGCAGCGGTCGCTCGAAGATGCTCGTGTGCGTCGTGTCTTTTTGCTCGCCGCGATTCGAATGCATGAACTGGTCGACGTGGAGATCATCTCCACCTTTCGACGCCGCCGTGTACTTGGAGCCCGCGGTGTTCTTAGTTGTCGAGTGCACAGAGGTGCGCTTACTCTGCAGGAGTCCCATCGCTAGTGCCTTCCGGGTCGGGTACGAGAACTTGACGGGCTCTCTCGAGAACCCGTTGTCGTGGAAGAGGTAGTCGCCAGCAAGCTGCACGCGTCCGCTTGGACCGGACTGATAAAGCTGTTGGAGGAGCGAGCCGAGAGAGCAGCGCGCGATGGCAGTGTTGTTCACGAGCGCGTCGCGATCGAACGGGTCAATTCCGAGCGCCTCCATCACGACAAACACGTCCCAGCCAACGAAGAAATAGCGCTGTTGCAGCAGCCGGATGACGCCGTTGTTGATAGCGTACTTGTACGGCGTGGCGAGCAAAACAGCCCCAACGACGGCTCCAGCGAGCATCAGGAACGAGAGGATGACGAAGAGGTCGCAGATGATCTCGTTTCCCCAGAACTGCGCGATCTCGGGAAACCCGCCATAGACTCCCTGCTTGTAGAACGGCTGCGGAACCATGAACGTCGTGCGGCCGTTGATGATGAGGAACATGTACAAGATGATACAGAGAAGCAGACTGTAGAGCTTGTAGCTCATGAAGATCGCGGACGCGTCGATGTACCACTCGATGCTGTGGCGCACGCGCGGCCGCACCAGTTTCAGCGTCTTCAGTCCGCGAAGCGCGACCTTCAGGGCAATTCGCAGCAGCGAGTGCAGCGCGCACATGATCCATGTGATCCGCGTAAGTGCTGAGCACATGAAGATGAAGTTCTCCAAGTTCACCTGCTTGTTCAGCATCCACGTTCCCATCTCGAGGACAATGTACGTCATGCGCAGGTTCACGAGCGACTCGAGCATGCTGAGGATGATGTAGAGCCAGTGATTGATCCAGACATCGGACGCCATGATCAGCGAGCCTTTGAATCGGATCACAGCGTGCTCGTCGTCCGTGAGCAGCGTGGCGACTGACATCGACGGGAAGATGTACCGGAAGACACGCAACTCCTTGAGGAAGCGCACCGGCTTGGGCAGATACAGCACGCCTTTCGACTGCACGATCGCCGCGAGGACGCCGCTCGCGATGAGGACGATCGAAACCAGACCATACGCCACGATGATGAACGTTTCCACCAGCCCGCTGCTGTCCACTGCTACAACGACATCGGCAGCGTGGTCGACGGGCTGGACTTGAAAGAGTCCGAACTTCCAGTCGGGATTGCGCAAGAGCGACACCGCGAGACACTTGCTGCTCTGGACCTCGACGTGGTAGCTGCCTCCCGCCCAGTACGATTGGTGCACCATCAGGTCTGTCACGTAGCGGAACGTGCGCTCTGGGCGACCGAGACATCGCAAGAACGGCACACCTGGCTCGCCAAAGTCTCGCTCGATGCCCACTTGGATCAAGCGATCGTCTTGTAACTTCTCGAAGTTGTCCAGGATGTAGCGGTGACACTCGGAGGCGTTGTTCCCATGCACCGCGAGACAGTTGTCGGCGTACCACTCGGAGCGAAAGTTGACGACCTGGCAGCGCGGCGCCGAGATGCTGTAGAGGTACACCTGCGCTCGCCGCGCGCCGTAGCCCCAGAAGTCGTCATAGTTCATGGACATGATGGTCGCATTCATCGAGTTGACGCGGACGCAGGTGCTTCGGTCTTCCGCCAAGTTGCTCGGACTCCGTCGCGGCGCCGAGAAGAACCGGAAGCGCTTGCCGACGTCCGTCAGGTTCGCGAGCATGTCGATGTCGATGAGGTCGTCACGCACAAGGTGGTAGTTGATGCGGCCCTCGATCAGGCGCGAACGGACGAGGTCGTAGCGACCCGTGACGAAGACCACCACCGGGTTCTCGCGCAACCCCGTGAAGAGCGTGAGCATCGTCGACGCGACGTTGACCGCGAGGAGCACGAGCCGCCGCGGCCCCCAGCGCTTCAGGCATCCAGGCGGCGGCGTTGACGACGTCATCGGACACCAGACACTCGGAAGTTTTGGAGTGTGCACGGAAGCGAGGAAACGCACAATGGGGCGTACAAATACAACTTCAAGTTTGCACTAGACTCACTCGGCTTCTGCAACTTCACTCTTGCGAGGCCCGGTTCGTGAGACCTCGTCGTTGATCATGCACTCAGGAGGATTGTCTAGTGCCGGGACTGCGAGACTCGCTGCCACACCTGAGAGCCGTAGATATCGTGCACACTTCAGCTGATGCGAAGCTTCTTCTCGTTCCCGAGCAGCGGCTTGATGTCTGAGATCCCCATGGACGACAGCGCGTCGAAGACTGTGAACTCCATTAGACTTCCGCTCACGTTCTTCGCGAATTTGCCCGGCTCGGCTTCGTCAACTAGCAGCACGCGGCCGAACGTGTTCTCGGAGAAGAGGTGTAGCTTACGCTCGAAGAGACTGACAGAGCTCTTAGCGAGTGTGCCACTGGGATTCGTGGGCTGATGCTGCGATGACACTCGCTCGTCTCGCTGCGTCTGCTGCTCGGTCGTGACCGTGTACTTGTTGGACGTAGCGGTGGTTCGCTTTGCCTTGCAGAGTCCCATGGCGTTCGCGACCTTGACCGGGTAGTGGAGCTGTACAGGCTCGCGCGTCATCCCGCCTTCCTCGAAGAGGTAGTCCGCTGCCAGGTTCACGAGCCCGCTCGGTCCAGACGTGTAGAGCTGTTGGAGCACGGCGCCGAGCGAGCAATTAGTGGTGATAACGCCGTTCGCCGACAGCTCTGGGTTCGTCGGGTCGATGCCCAGCGCCTCCATCGCGACGAAGACGTCCCAGCCAACGAGCATGTACCGCTTTTGCAGCAACTGTATGGCGCCGTTGTTGGCGACGTGGGCGTAGTTGGTCGTGAGTACCGCAGCGGCACCGACGAACCCGGTGGTGAAGAGGATCGAGACGATCACCGAGAGGTCGCAGATGATCTCGTTCCCCCAGAACTGCGCGATGTTCGCAGCGCCACCGAAGACGCCGGACTTGGCGGGCTGCGAGTTCTTCATGAACGTCGTGCCGCCGTGGAGAGTGAGGAAGAGGAAGAGCAGGATGCAGAGCAGGATGCTGTAGATCTTGTAGCTCAGGAAGAGCGAGTACGCGTCGACGAACCACTCCATCCGCTCACGCACCGCCGGGCGGATCATCTTGAGCGACTTGAGGCCGCGGATTGTGACCTTGAGCACGAGTCGTATCGCAGAGTGGATCGCACACATGATCCACGTAATCTTAGTGAGCGCACCACACAAGAAGATGAAGTTCTCCAAGTTCACCTTCTTCCCGAGCATCCACGTTCCCATCTCCAGGACGAGGTACATCATGCGCAGATTCATCAGCGCGTCGAGGATGCTGAGCACGATGTACAACCAGTGGTTCATCCAGACGTCGGA
Organism: Globisporangium perplexum; assembly: GCA_023333865.1. NCBI lineage: Eukaryota > Oomycota > Peronosporomycetes > Pythiales > Pythiaceae > Globisporangium > Globisporangium perplexum. The sequence goes on along the minus strand of JAASFS010000865.1, from coordinate 7,259 downwards.
CGCCATGAAGAGCGAGCCCTTGAATCGGATGACCGAGTTCTCGTTGTCTGGGAACGTCGTCGCGACACCCATGCACGGGAACAGGTACTTGAGGAAGCGCTTCTCTTTCGTAAACCGCAGCTTTTCGGGGATGTAGTACACCGCAGTGGACTGCACGACGGCCGCGAAGATGCCCTGGATGATCATCGTGATCGAAACGATGCCGTACAAGATCCCGACTGCATCCGTGATCCAGCCGCCGTTATCAAGCGCGGCAACGACAGTTGCCGACTGGTCTGCGGCTTCCGCCCTGAACAGCCCCCATTTCCAATCAGAGTTGCGCAAGACCGGCACCGCGAGGCACTGGCTGCTCTGGAGTTCGACGTGATAGCTCCCACCTGCCCAGAACGACTGGTGCACCATCAGGTCCGTAATGTACTTGAACGTGCGCTCTGGTCGACCCATGCACTTCAAGAACGGAATGCCCGGCTCACCGAAGTCTTGCTCGATGCCAGCTTGAATCAAGCGGTCCTCGCGCAAGTCCTCAAAGTTGTCCAGGATGTAGCGGTGGCATGCTGACGCATTGCCGCGCAGAGCGACGCAACTGTCGGCGTACCACTCGGAGCGGAAGTTGACGATCTTGCAGTGCGGTGCCGAGATGCTGTAGAGGAAGATCTGGATGCGTCGGGGGCCCTTGCCCCAGAAGTCGTCGTAGTTCGTTGCCATCATCGTGACGTTCATGGAATTGACGCGGACGCAGGTGCTTCGGTCTTCAGCCAGGTTGCTCGGACTCCGTCGCGGCGCCGAGAAGAACCGGTAGCTATGGCCGACCTTGGTGAGGTTCGTGAGGCGCTCTATCCGGAGCTGATCCTCGCGCACGATGTCGTAGTTGATCGCGCCTTCGATCATGCGCGAGCGTACGTGGTCGTAGCGTCCCGTGACGAAGACTACCACCGGGTTCTCGCGCAGCCCGCTGAAGAGCGTGAGCATCGTCGACGCCAGATTGAGCGTGAACAGAACCACCTTTCGCACCGACAGCTTCGTCATCCTGGTGTCGGACGAGTTCGCTCGCAGAGCGAGCGGGAGGGGCTTGCTCTGTTCGCTGCCGAAGCTGGAATGCCATCCCCTTTATCAAACTGCCATCTCGGTCGTTACCTCATGAAACCTCGTGAAACAAACACACTATTGACTTCGTTGGCGATGGCTAGCCCCACTGAAGAACGAGTATCAAACTCACCAGTTCGCATACCCACCACATCGGGAGCCCTCACGCATCGGTTCTGATAGCGAGATATCCTCCCAACCGTGAGCACGAACCACTGGTGCTGAGTACTGGAACTTGCAGTGATCGGCGACTCCGTTCCGCCTCGGTTCCGCCTCCGAGTTCTGGAGAAATCGCGTCCAAAGTTGTTTGAAGGGAGCGAATTTCGATCCGTAAACTCTCGTGTGGTGCGAGAGCGACTTCACTGCAGCTCCTCATCGTGGCGAGAGCCACGACGACGACAGGACGCCGATCGGCGGATGCACCACCAACGCAAGTCGCATGTCAAGAATCGGATTCTCTCGCCGGATAATCTACCCGACGATATGGATTTTATCCGGCAACCTCCATTTTCGCACTATCGATTTTTCGGTCCGATTTGACTGGAAGCAGACGAGGTCAGGCGGACATCGGTCATCGCCGCGAGCTCCAACAAGAAGCAGAGCAGCTCGCTGTAGCGCTCTCGTGACAGCCGCAGCTGCGTTTAGAGCCCCGACCGTCGCCCTCACAACCGCAGCCATGGCGCCCGCCGCTCCCACCGACGCGCCCGCGAGCTCGCGGCTCTTCGTGCAGAACCTGCCGGCGTACGTGGACTCGAAGCGGCTGCGCGAGCACTTCGTGGCGCAGGGCGAGGTCACGGACGCCGCCGTGGTGCGCACCAAGGACGGCCGCACATCTCGCCGCTTCGGCTTCGTGGGCTACAAGACGGCGGCGCAGGCGCAGGCGGCGTGCGCGTTCTTCCACCAGTCGTTCATCGACACGTGCCGCATCAACGTGCGCTTCGCCATCCAGGTACGCCGGACGCGCTGGCGGCAATAAGAGAGCGGATGAGACGCTCATGCTCGAGCGAATGTAATGTGTGTGTCTGTCGGTTGCAGCGCGAGTCGGAGGAGATGGCGCGTCCGTGGAGCAAGTATTCGGCTGGCAGTTCGCGCTTCCAAGGAGCCGCGGATGCCAAGCAGCCCACGGAGGCAGCAGTGGACGACGAGCGCGACGCCAAGCGCCAGAAGAAGAGCAAGCAGCAGAAGCCCGTGGACGAGAGCTCGGAGGAGTTCCAGCAGTTCATGGAGACCATGCAGGCGCGCTCGAAGACGCGCTTCTGGGCGAACGACGACGGACAGGGACCCGAGGCGCAGGCGCAGGCAGAAGCTGCGGCGCTGCTCCGTGCTGACGACTCGGATGGCGATGACGACGAGTACCAGGAGCTCAAGCAGACGAGCGACGATGCCAAGTCGACGCCGAAGCCCATGTCGGACCTCGACTTCCTGCGCTCGAAGGTGAGCAAGACGATCGACCAGGAGGACTCGGAGGCGGACGCCAGCGGCAGCGAGAAGGAGTACGCCGAAGACATCGAGGCGGACGGCGACGCTGATGACGACGTTGACACCTCGCGGAGCACCAAGGACAAGACAGAGAAGAATGGCAGCCACTCTGTGTCAGCAGACTCCGGAGCAGCCGACGAGCCGGACAAGCCGACAGCGCGGCTGTTCGTGCGCAACCTGCCGTACACCGCGGAGGAAGAAGATCTGATGGACTTGTTCTCGGCATACGGCCAGATCCTCGAAGTGCACATGCCGCTGGATGACACGAAGCGCCGCAAGGGCTTCGGCTTCGTGCTGTTCAAGAACACGGTGGACGCGCAGGCGGCGCTCAGCGCACTGAACGGCTTCGCGTTCCAGGGACGCCTGCTGCACGTGTTCTTCGCCAAGTTGAAGCCCGAGAAGATCGACCCGGAGCAGTTGCTGCAGAACCCGAACCTGACGTACAAGCAGAAGAAGGAGCTGGAGCGCCAGATCACGGCGAGCAAGCAGACGGGCTGGAACGCGTCGTTCATCCGCGGCGACGCCACCGTCGGCTCGCTTGCGCAGCGCATGGGTGTCAAGCGTGGGGACATCATGGACAAGGAGAACGGCAACATGGCGGTGCGTCTCGCGATCGGCGAGACGATGCTGGTGAAGGAGAACAAGGACTTCTTCGCGGAGGAGGGCGTGGATCTGAACGCGATCGAAGGCGCGCTCGTCAAGAGCGGGCAGAAGGCGGCTGGCGCCGCGGCGCAGAAGGTGGAGCGCAGCACGACCGTGATCTTGATCAAGAACCTGCCGCACACGACGGACGAGGAGGAGCTCGCGCAGATGTTCCGCAAGCACGGCGAGATCGGGCGGTTCCTGCTGCCACCGTCGAAGACGCTGGCGCTCGTCGAGTTCTTCGAGCCGTCGGAGGCGCGCAAGGCGTTCCGTTCGCTCGCGTACAAGAAGTACCAGCACGTGCCGCTGTACCTCGAGTGGGCACCGGTGAAGGTGTTCAACAAGGACGCGAAGAAGCCGTCGAACGAGGACGCGAAGGGGATCAAGGCGACCGCACCCGGGGTTCCGGAGGTGCAGGACGACGAGAACGCCGCAGACGCGAGCAACACGATCTGCGTCAAGAACCTGAGCTTCGCCACGAAGGAGCAGGGGCTCGAGAAGCTCTTCAGGCAGGTCGGCAAGCTGCGCAAGGTCACGGTCGCGCGCCGCAAGGATCCGAAGCGCGGACTGCTCTCCATGGGCTTCGGCTTTGTCGAGTTCGAGGACGCCAAGCACGCCGAGGCTGCGATCAAGTCACTGCAGGCGACCGTGCTCGACGGTCACGCGCTCAACCTCCGGGTCTCCCAGAAGAAGCTGGCGCAGGCGCCGAAGCGGAAGGCTGGCGAGGGCGACGACAGCGCCGGCGGCCGCAAGTCCAAGATCATTGTACGCAACGTGGCGTTCGAAGCTACGAGCAACGAGATCCGCGAGCTCTTCGGCGCCTTCGGGCAGCTCAAGCGCGTGCGCATGCCCAAGAAGTTCGACGGCAAGCACCGCGGCTTTGCGTTCGTCGAGTTTCTCACGGAGCAGGAGGCGCAGAACGCCTTCTCGGCGCTCTCGAGCTCGCATCTCTACGGCCGCCACCTGGTGCTCGAGTGGGCCGAGGACGCCGACGACATCGACACGCTGCGCGCCAAGGCGACCAGGGACCTCTCGGCTCTCACGGACACAGATCGTCGGAAGCGCACCAAGCGCGCGCAGGACGACGACGACGACCAAGAGTTCGACGACGAGTACTAGTGACGGAATGCAAGCAGTTCGTGATCTTCTCATGCGTGGCGCGCCTCTGTCTGCACCTCGATCCCTCAGAGGCGGCTACTGTGTGGACGCGCCACCTTCGCGTCCTGCTGGATGAGCGCGAGCTGCTTGTGCGTGTAGGTCAGCGGCTTCGCCTGTGAGCTCGAGAACTGCGTGACAGTGTGCCCGCCCTCCGAGCAGAGCTTCCACTTGGTCGTGAGCAGCCCCTCGACGCCCACTGGTCCGCGAGCGTGGATGCGGCCCGTGCTGATGCCCACCTCCGCGCCAAGACCGAAGCGGTAGCCGTCCGCGAACCTCGTGCTCGCGTTGTGGAACACGCACGCGCTGTCCACGTCCTGCTGGAACTGCGCTGCAGCCGCAGCGTTCTCCGTCACGATGCACTCCGTGTGTCCGCTGCTATTGGCGTTGATGTGCGTCACCGCAGCCTCTACGCCGCGCACCACCTCCACCGTCAGCTCCTTCCTGCCGTACTCCGTGGACAGCGCCGACGTCTTCCGCGACCGCTGCGTGGCGAGGCCCAGCGTGTCCGCGTTCGGTCCGATGTGCAGTGTCACGCCCGCTCTCTCGAGCGCCGCGAGCACGGTCTTCGCCTGACCGCTCGCTATGAACGACTCGTCGATCAGCAGCGTCTCGAGCGCATTGCACGCCGCCGGATAGTCAGTCTTGGCGTCGATCGCCAGAGCGATCGCCGTGTCCAGCTTCGCCTCGCTGTGGATGTACATGTGGCACACACCCTCGGCGTGGCCAAGCACCGGGATGCGCGTGCTCTTCTTGATGTTGCTCACCATCGCGCCAGAGCCGCGCGGGATGCACAAGTCGATGACGTCGTCCAGGCGCAGCAGGTCCGAGATCTCCTCGCGCGACGTCACCAGCCCGATCACGCTCTTGCTCACTTTGCTTTTCGTCTCAGCCTCCACGGCGTCCACGATGATCTGGTGCAGGATCGCGTTGCTGTGCACCGCCTCCTTGCCGCCCTTGAGCAGCAGTCCGTTCCCGCTGCGCAGCGCCAGCGCGGCGATCTGCGGCAGTGAGTCCGGGCGACTCTCGAAGATCACGAGCAGCACGCCGATCGGCGCCGTCTCCTGGTGCAGCACGAGTCCGGACGCGAGTTCGGTGCGCTTGAGCATCTTGCCGATCGGTTCCTCCTGCAACGCGATGCTCTCGATGCCCTCCGCGAGAGTCTGCAGTTTCGCCTTTGTGAGCTTCAGACGCGCCAGCAGTCCTTCGTCCAGCGACGAGATCTCTGCCGCGTGTAGATCTGCCTGGTTCGCCTTGAGGATCGTCGCGCTCTGCGCCACCAGCTCGTGCGCGATGCGCCGCAGGATGCTCGCGCGCTCTTCGGAGCTGAGCTTCTGCAGCTGGCGGCACCCGTCTCGCGCTGCGATCGCCATTTCCTCCGCCGAGACCGAGTCGGACGCCGCCAGCCCGGCGGGATTCGAGACGAAGAGCGTGCCGTGGTTCCCGCCGTTGATCACCGACATGATGATGCCGTACTTGAAGCCGCTGGCGATCACGACCGCCTTGACGCCGCGGTTGATCGCGCCTTGCGCGGCATCGATCTTGGAGCCCATGCCGCCGCGTCCAACCGACGACTTCTCGCCGATCTCGAAGTTCGCGCTGTCCGTGTGGAAGACTGGGATGATCTTCGCGCCGGGTTGGCTCGGCGGCTTGTTGTACAGTCCCTCGACGTCCGTGAGCAGCAGCAGCAGGTCTGCGCTGATCTCGCCGCCCACGAGTGACGCGAGCGAGTCGTTGTCGCTGAAGACCGAGCCGTCGGACGCCGCGCTCACGGCGTCGTTCTCGTTCACGATCGGAATGACGTCGAGCTCGAGCAGGTTGAGCATCGTGTCGCGCATGTTGGCGCGGTTCTTGGCAGTCTTGAAGTCGGACGCGGTGACGAGCACCTGCGAGCACGCGACGTCGTAGAGCGAGAAGAGCGTCTCGTAGAGCGACATGAGCCCGATCTGGCCGGCGGCCGCCATGGCGCCCGTCTTCTTCTGCAGCGCGAGCATCTGCTGGTTGCCCTGCACGTGCGTGCGCAGCGACGCTGAGAGCAGGATCTGCTTGTTGAGGCGCTTGCGGCCGATGCCGACCGAGCCGCTGGTCACGAGCAGCACCTCCTTGCCCTGCCGCTTGAGCATGCAGATCTGTTCGACGATCGACGCGATGCGACCGAGCGCCGGCTCACCGTTCGTGGACACGACGCTCGTGCCCATCTTGATGACGATGCGGCGCGCGTGCTGCAGGTCCTGGCGCGAGATGGCGCGCTGGCGGTTGTCAGCGAAGCCCCCGAAGCCCGCGGCGGCGGCGTGCAGTCCGTCTCTCCGCACGACCATCGCTGTCGGCTGAATGCTGTAGTGGCGCTGTGGGTGGTGGAGGAGGCGCTGCTCCTATTGCTGTCAGTGCGGTCGCTGCGGTCGATGCCTGTCGGCGCTTCGACGTGCTTGCGCTGGCGCCAGTTCGGGAATGACCGCCGCGATCTTGCTCCATCAAAAACTTGCGCAAATCCAACCTGGTGTGTGCCACAAGAACGTTCTCTGACTGTCTCTTGTACGTGGCTGCTGTGACGAGCTTGGAGATGCTGGACGCCACCGCACGTGCGTGAGATGCCTGCGACGCCTGGCGGCGCAACTGGTGGCGCGCGATCTTCAGCTTTCAATGCAATTGGTCGCACGCGGCGGCGGGCGTCCGAGAGCTCGAAGATCCCGGTTGCCGCTGCTGACGCGCTCTGCGCTCGCTTCGATCTCAAGAGCAACGACGATCTCGAGGGCGACGGCGGACACCTGCAACTATCTCCCACGGGCGACTGCGAGCAGTCGGTCATCGAGGTCTCGATGCACCACCTGCACGAGGTGACCGCCGCGGGCGTTGTAACGCAGAACCGCGTCAAGAACATCGCGGCGCTGAGTTTCAACTGG
>JAASFS010000864.1:0-11216 GCA_023333865.1 Globisporangium perplexum | reverse complement strand
GCTCATCGCGGCGCTGATCCAGATGCTCGTGACGCAGCCGGCGCTCATCTTCCTGCTCACGCGCTGCAACCCGTACCGACACATGTCGTACATGACGCGCGCGTACGCGTTCGCGTTCGGCGTGTCTTCATCGCTGGTGACTGCTCCGGTTTCCTTGGGCTGCATGAAGAAGGCGCGCGTGTGCTCGCAGTCGCTGGCGAACTTCGTGATCTCGATCGGCGCGAGCTCGAACATGTCCGGTATGGGAATCTATCTTCCGGTCGCGATCATCTTCCTCGCCGAGTCCTCGGGGTCTGGCGACGAGCTGACGACGTGGCGGTTGGTGGCGATCTTCCTGCTGACGCTGCTCGCGTGCGCCGGTACACCGCCAATCCCGAACGCCGGCATTGCGTTGCTCGGAACGGTATACAAGACTGTGTTCGGGGTGAGCGAGCTGCCGGAGACCTTCGCGTTGTTCGTCGCCGTGGACTTCCTCGTGGACCGGATAACGTCTGTGTGCAACGTGAACGACGACATCATGGCGCTCAAGGTGATCGCGGAGAACACGGACGAGACAATCGTGGGCGACCACCTCGGCCAGCGTGAGTAAGGAGGAACTCCTTGCCGAGTGCACCACCACCACCAACAACAACAACCTAGAGACCCTCTCTTTCAATGCGTGCACCACCTTCTTCCATCTCATCGCATCGCTCTCGTCGCTCTCTCGCACACTCCGTTCCCAGGTTTCTCAACCTCGTCGCGCGGGTTTCCACCTCTTTCCTGGAAGTACCGATCTCCATCGCTCACTTCACATTCGCCCCAACAGACGCCGCTCAAGTATGGGGAACCAGGCGCCAAGCGCGCTCGCGTCGCCCACCACCACCGCCGCCACCGCCGCCAGCGACTGCGAGTCGGAGCCGCCGCGCCGCCGCCGCCTCGAGGACGCCTACGAGGTGCTGAGCCAGCACATCGGCAGGTACGCTTCGCCCGCCTGTGCTGCTGCTGCTTCAGTGCGAGGGCTGACAGGCAGAGGCAGAGGCCACTACGCGGTGGTGAGCCGCGCGCGCTGCAAGCGCTCGGGGCGGCAGGTGGCCGTGAAGAAGATCAAGCGCTTCCTCACGGACGAGCGGCGGCTGCGCGCCGAGATCAGCGTGCTGCGCCGCGTGCAGCGCCACGCGAACATCGTGGAGCTGCTCGACGTCTTCGAGACGCCGCGCGAGGTGCAGCTCGTGCTCGAGCTCTGCACGGGCGGCGAGCTCTTCGAGCGCCTCGCGGACAAGGGCCCGTACTCAGAGGCCGACTGCGTGCGCCACGTGCGCGACATGGCGAGCGCCGTGCAGTACCTGCACAGGTAGCGATCGATGGGACCCACCGGACGATGGGCTGGTACGTTGGGAGGACGACCTGACGGGTGTGAACGTGCGTATGTGCGTCGGAGGCAGCAACGGCATCATCCACCGCGACCTCAAGCCCGAGAACATCCTGCTGTCGACGCCGGACGACGACGACGCGGTGATCAAGGTGGCGGACTTCGGGCTCGCTAAGCTCTTCACGGGCGTCGCGCTCAAGACCAAGTGCGGCACGTGGGGGTACTCGGCGCCGGAGATGATCAGCGGCTCGGGCATGGCGTTCGGCTACGACTTCAAGGTCGACGCGTGGAGCCTCGGCACGATCCTCTACATCCTGTGCGTGACTGTGGCTGAGTGCGGCGCGTGTGCGGCGGGTGGCCTCACACCCGGTGTTGCTGCGCAGACTCTGCGGCTACCACCCGTTCGACCCGGATGGCGACAGCTCGGACAACGCCATGATTGCGAACATCAAGGCGTGTCACTTCGGCTTCGACGACGCGGACGCGTGGGGGACGATCAGCGAGAATGCCAAGGACCTCGTGCGCCATCTGCTCGTGCTCGACCCCGCCGAGCGCTACTCGATGGACCAGGTGCTGGCGCACCCGTGGATCACGGGCGAGGAGATGCCAGCGTCCGTGCTGCCGCTGTCGCCGACGATCCACCGCGACCTCGCCAAGTTCCGCGAGAACAGCAAGTTCAAGGTGCGCGAGGAGCGAACGTGCGGCGCTCGGTGTCGTGGCTCTGACGCTGCTGCTGTGTCGCGCGCGCGCGCGTGTGTGTGTGTGTGTGTGTGTGTGTGTAGCTCGAGTTCGAGTCGTTCGGGTACGACGACGAGGCGGACGCCAGCGGCGGCGACACCGCGAGCGCGCAGCGCTGACTCGCGCTCGTCACAGCCCCGCACGCCGCGCTGTAAGCGAAGTCCACATGCACCTATTTAAGCGTTCGGCGGCGGCGGGCCCGTGCTAGATGTAGAGCAGCGCGTACTGGAGATGCACCTTGTGCTTGGCCTCGAAGGCGTCGATCGCGCCGATGACGCCATCCTCCAGATCCGCCAGCACGTCGATCTGTCCGTGTGCACGTAACCATCCTAAGCGCCAAGCAAGAGAGAGAGAGAGAGAGAGAGAGAGAGAGAGAGAGAGAGAGAGAGATGGTCGCACCGACTGGCAGAGCTCGAGCGCCAGTGAGCCGCCGATCTTGGCGTGCTCGGGCGTGTCCTTCGTGTCGAGGCAGAGCAGGTGCAGCGGCGTCCAGTCGCCGTCGCCCACGCGCAGCTGCAGGTCCTCGAGCACGATCTCGAAGATGCGGTCGTCGAAGCAGAGCACGACGTCCAGCGCGCGCAGCTCGCGCACGCTCAGGTCCTGCCAGCGCTGCGGGCACTTCTTGGTCAGGATGTCGCGCTCGAGCATCGCGAGCACGCCGTTGCGCCGGAACCTGCGGCGGCGGCAGCCGTCAGCTGTCAGCGCGCTGCTCTGCAACTTGCCACCGACCAGTCGCCAGGTGTCACAGCCACGTACAGGTCGGCGTTCTCGGCCTTGAGCTCGTCGTACATCCGCTGGTACGGCGTGAAGAACTCGTAGATGCGCGGGTCGTACCGCGACGGCCCCGGGAAGCGCACTTTGTTGCCGGCGCCGAAGGAGCAGACGCGCAGCCCCGCGGCATGCAGGTGGTCGTGCGCCTCTGTGCTGCGGTTAACGTTGTTAGCGCAGATCATGGCGAACATGGGACGCGCGGGCGAGGACGACGAGGAAGCCACGTCCACCATGATGCAAGCTGCTGCTTGGAAGCGTTGCTGTGTGCTTCCTGGTAGTGATGAATTAGAGGAATTCGTACCTAGTAGAGTGTGCTTGCTACACCTGTACCACGTAGATTATCGTTGTTTTTTTCTCTACCAGACAGGAGGCTTGCTTACTGAGCACAAGTCAAAAAGCGAAAGTTGTCGACGTGATTGACGTGAGCAAGAGCCTTGTTTTTTTCACTATCTGATTTCAAAACCACCTACTGAAACCAAGTCAATTCGCTTGCATGTCAAACATCGTTTCGTGTGTGTGTGTAAGATCGCACTTGCTGAAACATGCTGGCGAGGGCGATCGCGCGAGCAGCTTCGCCACACTTCGCGCGCTCCACTCGTCGCCTGCTGCCCACTGTCGCCACCTCCACCGTCAGCAGCAGCCGCGCCATGTCGACGCTCGCGGACGAGTTCGCGCGCAAGGTGGCGCTCGGCAAGTCGCTGCCACCGCTCTCCGACAACGCCGCCAAGCTCGAGATGTACGCGCTCTTCAAGCAGGCGAACGCCGGTCGCAACGCGACGCCCAAGCCCGGCATGCTCGACTTCGTGGTGCGTTTGCGTTTGTGACGCGTGGCGGGTAGCTGCGCATGCGATGCAACACGCAGTGGATCGGTGACGATGGAGCGTGCGAGCAGGGCAAAGCCAAGTGGGAGGCGTGGAACAAGCTCGGCGACATGTCCAAGGACGACGCGATGACCAAGTACATCGCGATCATCGACGACCTGGCCAAGCAGAACGGCGTCGGCGCGGACGGCGCGCTCCCCGCGGTGGCCGCTGCGCCGACGAGTTCGTCCGAGGATCTACTCGTCAGCGTCTCGTACGTCTTGAGCGTCTGCGTATGCGAGAGAGAGAGAGAGAGAGAGACTGACGAGCACGGATGTGGGGATGTCCGTACAACAGCGAGAGCGGCTTGCTCACGATCCAGCTGAACCGCCCGACGCGCTACAACGCACTGAACCGCGAGATGTACGACGGTATCCTCAAGGCGCTCGAGACGTCCAAGACACAGGATAGCATCAAGGCCGTGCTGCTCAAGTCGAGTGGCGCGATGTTCTCGAGTGGGAACGACCTCTCGATGTTCACGCACAACCCGGACGGCATGTCGTTCGAGCAGATGGCGGACGCCGGCGCGCAGCTACTCGAGGGCTTCGTGGACGCATTCCTGACGTACCCCAAGCCGATCGTGGCAGCCGTGCAGGGTCCGGCGGTGGGCATCGCCGTGACGCTGCTGGCGCTCTGCGACCTCGTGTACGTGTCGGAGACGACGACGCTGCACACGCCGTTCACGGCGCTCGGGCAGACGCCGGAGGCGTGCAGCTCAGTGCTCTTCCCGCGGATCATGGGTCCGGCGCGCGCGAACGCGATGCTGCTGCTCGGCGAGAAGCTGGACGCGCGCGAGGCCGTGGCGTCCGGGCTCGCCACCGGCGTGTTTAGCGTCGGGGACTTCGACAAGCAGGTCCAGGAGAAAGTCGAGTACGTCGCAGTTGTCCGTGGCTGCTGCCGTGCACTGTGTCTTGCGCTGACCTTGTCGTGTGTGTCTTGACGCATCGCTTGCTCGCCTGCAGCTTGCTACTGACGCGCTACCCGAACTCGATGAAGCAGTCGAAGGCACTGATCCGCTCGCCCGAGTTCGTGAAGGAGCTACAGGAGGTGAACCGGCGCGAGGCCCAGACGCTCAAGACGATGTGGCTCGGCGCCGAGTGCATGGACGCCGTGCTCAAGTTCGAGGCACGCAAGAAGTGAGGTGGGTTCAGTTCGGCTCGGCTCGCACCCACCGAGCAGCGTGAGCACCACCACCACGAACATCAATCCATCTCGTCCCCTTCCCGTGCTCGGACTTTGGTCGTGCTCCTCATTTCGCAAGCCGCTCTCGTCGCACCGCGTCTCGTCGCACCGCGTCTCGTCGCACCGCGTCTCGTCGCACCGCCGTCATGCGCGTCGTCTGCATCTCGGACACGCACTCGAGGCACCACGCGCTGCGAGGTGCGATCCCGGATGGTGACGTGCTCGTCCACGCAGGCGACTTCACTGACGTCGGCGCTCCCGACGAGGTGCGTGAAGGAGACCGAGGAGCGACCCCACTTAGTGTCGAGGGAGTGCTTCACAGTTGCTCGCGCTGTTGCGTTGAGCGGGTCGAAGGTGGCAGCGTTCAACGCCTTCCTGGGCGAGCTGCCGCACCGACATAAGATCGTGATCGCCGGCAACCACGACACGACGTTCGACCGCGCGTATTATCGTGAGTGCCTCTGGCAGCGCTTCCGCCACACGCAGCACCACGGTGCGACCGCTTCTTGCCTGTGCGTGCAGGTGATCACAGGGATCCTGAGTGCGCAACTCGCCCACGCAGACCCGGACGAAGTCCGCGCACTGCTCACGAATGCGACCTACCTTGAGGACGAAGCGGTTGTCATCGACGGCTTCAAGTTCTACGGGTGCGTCTACTGCTGCTGCAGCGATGGTGCGCGAAGCGGAAGAAGAGCTGTCGTGGCCACCAAACGCTCACGTGGGCGTCATGGCGCTCGAGGCAGATCGCCGTGGCAGCCAGCATTCTTCGACTGGGCTTTCAACCTCCCACGGCGCAGCGAGGCGCTGCGCGCCAAGTGGCTTCTCATTCCAAGTGACACGGACGTGCTCGTGACGCACGGGCCACCTTTCGGCGTGGGCGACGAGGTGGCGCCGGGCAACCACCAGGGATGCGAGGAGCTCGTGCGCGAGGTGGTCGAGCGCGTGTGCCCCCAGCTCCACGTGTTCGGCCACATCCACGAGGGTCACGGCGTGGTGAAGCGCGGAGCGACTACGTTCGCGAATGCATCGATTTGCACTGTGCAGATGCAGCCGACGAACCCCGCGCTCGTGTTCGATCTCGCGGCGCCGCGCCCGTGAGCTGGGAGGCGGGCTGCACCTCGTTCTGCATCTGCATGGTGTCTACGTGTTCGGTGATCGAGAGCATGTCTAGTCTCGTCAACAGCGTGCCACCGATCGTCCTTGAGATCTACTGTGACGTGGCGTAGCGCTTTCGCATTTAACGCAAACTGGAGGAAGCACCACGTGCGGGGCGGGTTCGTTCTTCCGATCAAGAAGAGCGCGCGCGCATGTGCGTCCCCATGAACAGAGCAACGCCATCTTGCCGCGAGCATGTCAAAGTCGTTCGTGTCATGACGAACGCAATAATCCCTTGATTTAACGACTCCTATTTTTGAAATAGCCACATCAATGTGCTATTACCCCTTGGTTTAGTGCCGATTTTTGAAAAGCGCTTTTTCGAGATAAAGTCCATCAGGGGCTGACACTGGGACGAGCAAGCGAGTGAGCGAGCGATGCGCGTCGTGTGCATCTCCGACACCCACGGGCTGCACGACGAGCTGCAGGCGGCGCGCCGCATCCCCGACGGCGACGTGCTCGTGCACGCGGGCGACTTCACGGACACGGGCGACCGCGACGAGGCACGCAGGCTTGAGCTGGAGGCCGGAAGCGAGCGGATGGCTGGCTGACGCCTGCTGCTGCCCGGCAGGTGCTGGCGTTCAACGAGTTCCTCGGCAAGCTGCCGCACCGGTACAAGCTCGTGATCGCGGGTAACCACGAGTCGACGTTCGACCGGCAGTTCTACCCGTTCAACTGGCAACACTATGGCCATCGGCAGCAGTTCGGTGCGCTTCTCCTACTGCTGCTGCTGCTGCTGGTGACGATGACAACGAAAAGGAGGAGGACTGACTGGCGCTGTTGCTGCCTGGCGACCTGCAGACCCGGACGAAGTGCGCGCGCTGCTCACGAACGGACTCTACCTCGAGGACCAGGCGGTGCTCATCGAGGGCTTCAAGTTCTACGGGTGACGCGCGCACGCGCTAGGCTGAGCTGCAGGATGCGAGTCGTGCGAGCGGTGGACTGACGCCCGTCTGCTGCAACTGCTGTGACGACCCTCAGCACGCCGTGGCAGCCCGAGTTCTGTAACTGGGCGTTCAACCTGCCGCGCGGCGAGAAGCTGCTGGACAAGTGGCGGCGGATCCCGAGCGACACGGACGTGCTCGTGACGCACACGCCGCCGCTCGGTCGCGGCGATCAGGTGGGGCACATGCGCGTCGGGTGCGAGGAGCTCGCGCGCGAGGTCTCGGAGCGCATCCGGCCGCAGTTCCACGTCTTCGGCCACGTCCACGAGGGCTACGGCAAGAGTTCGGACGGCACGACGATCTACATGAACGCGTCGTCGTGCACGCACGACTACGAGGCGATCAACGCGCCGTTCGTGTTCGACCTCAACGTGTCCAAGTCCGGGTGGATCGGCGCGACTGCGGCGCCGCTCAACGGCTCCAGCATCGCGTCGATGGTGGCGGCGGCGAACTGCAGCGTCAGTGACGGAGGTAGTAGCGCAGAAGGAGGCACCGCCGCGCTCGACTACGCGCTTATGCTCCACGAGCAGCTGCGCGTGTGCTCGCAGAAGGCCCCGTTCGTGCCCAAACCACTTGCCCGCGGCGAGTCGAGCGGCGCGGCGGCCGACGGACCGCGAAGACTGTCGCTGCGCGAGTTCCGCGTCGACGGCACCACCTCTGGGCTGCTGCTCGAGAGCACGCTGAAGCTCCGCCCTGTCGTCGGCGAGCAAACGCGCGCGCTGCGGTACCTCTTCCACAACGGCTTCAGCGGACGCGGTGGTGGATCGCCTGGGAAGACCGGTGTCAGCGGCAGCGGCGGTGCTGGGACGGAAGCGGCTGGAGATGGCGCGGCGGGACAAGTAGCAGAGGACGCGGCGCAGCAGTCTGCGGTGAACGACCCACCGACGCAGCCGTCTGCGAGAGCTGGGCATCGACGCCCGGTGCTTCGCAGAGTCACGATGGCGGTCCTCAATCACGTGTCGGAGAGCAAGGAGCTGACGAACGCGGAGATCCACGAGCTCGAGTCGTTCGCGTCGACCCTCGCGAAGGCGAGCGACAACGGCGACGGCGGCGATGGGGATGGGTCGAGTTCAAAACCAGCGCCTGGGATCCGTGTGCGCAGAAGCAAGACGCTGCAGCGAAGGGAAGGACTCGCGCGCTTGGCGCCGATGGCGGAGGAGCCTGAAGAGAAGCCCGCGTCGCAACAAGAAGCACCACCGTCGGTGCTAGGAGCCGAGATCCAAGCAGCGGTGCAAAATGTTTCGGCCGTCACTGCTGTTGTCGAGGTGACGGTGGTGGATCCTCCTGCTGCCCCGCCGGTGGTGGTGACGGTCGAGTGCACACTCTGCAAGTACAAGGTTCCCGGACACGTCCATCCTGGAGCCAGCTCGTCAGCGACACCAACGGCGTCTCCCCCGCCGCCACCCGCTACAGCCGCAGCCGCCGTGGTCGTCGAGTGCACGCTGTGCAAGTACAACGTTCCTGGACATGTCCACCCGGGGAGTGTTCCAGCAGCAGCAGCAGGATCGACCTCAGCAGTGGTTTCGACCAGCGTCACGACAGTGGTGAGCGCCAGCAGTGCTACAGCCGCCACAGTCAGCGACGGACAGCAGGAGGCGCCAGCAGGCGAGTCGACGCGGCAGAAGGCGGTCGGCTCGAGCCGCCTCTCGTCCTGGTTCTGACACTCTCGAACGGAGTTGAAGACGTGCATTGATCAACCTTCGTTCGTCTCTCTCTCTCTCTCTCTCTCTCTCATCGTGTACGAGGTACTAGCTCCGGACGTCTGACTCGCTACTCAAGCGGATCATCATCGTACATGCATGGGTGTGAATGGGGCTCCCGCGTCCGACAGACTCTGCTTGGCGGCTGCAAGGATCCTGTCGACGGCGACAGTCTACTGCGCGTTCGCCGCCTTGATCATCTGCTTCATGCGCGGATCGCGGAGGAGGTTGCGCAGCGACCAGCCGTCGTAGCCGTTCTCGTCGCCGTAGATGCGCCAGCTCCAGAACGCGTAGCCGGCCTGCGCCTTCGTGATGACGTTCATCTGCGCCTGAGCCCACTGGTAGTACCCCTCACGGTTGTTCGCGAACTTGCCGCCGGCGTCGAAGCACCACTCACCGAGGAAGAGGCGGTTGTGGTTTCCGCGCGCGTTCCACTTGCCCACGTCCGCGTCGAACGCCTTCACGGCGACGTTCGTGAGGTCCGCCTCGGAGTAGTTCTCGAAGCCCCAGATGAAGTATCGGTGCCACTCGACCCAAACGTTCTTGAACTGCGGCCCCTCCATGAAGCCGTTCATGGAGTCCGGTCCCTGGCGGTAGAGCAGCGGTGCGACCGTCAGCACGCAGTCGTTGCCCGTGCCACGGATCGCCCAGTATACGTCCTGGTAGTGCTGGTACAGCACGGCCTCGTCCGTGCTCCCGCTCGGCTCGTTGAGCAGCGCAATGCCGAGGAACGCGTCCTCGGTCTTGTAGCGCGCGGCCAGGAACGTGGACAGCGTCCACGTGTTGTCGATGTTCTCACGGTACTGGCCCCAGTACGACTGTCCCGGCACCTCCGGCGACGAGTGGTCCATGCCGTTCTGCGAGCCCTTGGCCGCATGGATGCTGATGAGCACCGCGATGTTGTACTTCTTGGCCCAGTTCTGGATGAGTAGGTCGAGGTACTTGAGCGTGCCGGGCGTGTACGCCTTCCACATGGCATGACCAGGCGGGTCGTTGTTGTCGAAGCCCGGGATCCAGAAGCCCACGGGAACGCGCACGGTGTTGAAGCCCGCCTCCGCGATCGCCTTGATCTCAGCCTCCGTGATGAAGTTCGCATGGTGGTACTCGAGGTTCGAGCGGATCGTGTCCGGGTTCGGAGACTTCGAGACCGCCGCGTACTCGCCGCCGGCGCGAGCAGTATCGGCGCTGATGCCGCGCCAGAAGTCTGCCTCCTTGGTCATCCACCACTCGGCCACAAGCCAGCTCCCGAGGTTTACGCCGCGGCTCCGAACGTTTCCGTTGCGGATCTGGTACTGGATGTGCGTGGCTTGCACGCCGACGCTCTCGGTCGAGGAGTTGACAGCAGTGGAGTCGAGTCCGTCGGCGACGACCGAAGTCGACGCAAGCGCAAACATCGCGCCGACGGAGAGCAGTGCGGTGGCGACTCGACGCAGCATGGCGAAGACACGAGAGACCGACGGAGACTTGGACGCGAGTCGAGCTTGGTGCTCGTTGGCCGGCAAATCGAGTTGTGGGAACTCTCGCTCGCGGTCGCAGCGGGAGCGCTAGTGGCTGAAGCTTGCCCTAGAGACGCGCTCACCCTCCAGGTCACCCTCCAGGTCACCCACTCGTCCGTGTCGACTCCGGTCAGCACGATATGTGATCCACTGGGCGATGTGGCTCTGGCGCATGAAGGCTGAGATCTCTTGGTTCTCAGACCTCATGATGCTGGTTTGTCGAGATTGCTGGTTTGAGATACTACCGCGTGCGTGTGTACCGTGATAGGTGCCGGCACGGTCACGTGCAGCGAAAGCTGGAGAAGCTGGCGCTGAGGACCATACCCGAAGCGCACAAGCGAGTGTGGCGTCGATCTCGACAACGTCCTCGACTCCGTAGGACTTGAGTTGAACACGACTTCGACTGGTGTTCACGACTAAAAACCTGTACACGAAGCACCTACTTGCTGCAACTCGCATTCCCAGCATGACCGGAACTTGAGCCCGCCACACACGCTCACGTGATCAGCCGTTGTGGTCCGAACGGATTCGACACCATACCGCGCGAGCTTGGAGACTCTACCAGTCAAAGTCAACGCCGTAGAGCTTGCTAGCAGCATCCGAATTTCCAGCTCCTGCCTGACAGCGCACGTTGAGAGCTGCACAGCATGCCTCACATCGAGTTCATGGCGTTGTGGTGGGTCTGCTGATCTCCCGGTCGACAGCAGTAGCGTTCGAAAGCTTCCTCCGGCAAACCAGCACAACGGAGTCATAGTCCCTTCCCTCGCTGTTCATTGAGGATTCGATCAACTAGCGTTGCGACGGGTATATCGGACGAAGTCTGCGCCATTCGTTCGCGACGCCAACGGCTTCGTTCGTCCGCGCACTGCCGGTGAGCTGCTAGCGCGAAGGTGGAACGCGTACACGCCACCCTGACCGCCGACCGATCGCTCTGGTCATTCCGACCCGTTCTCTCTCTTCCCGAGTACCTCCTCGAGGATTCACGAACGCCGCGCTCGCTGCGTGCAAGCTTGCTTCTTTCT
>JAASFS010000863.1:0-11254 GCA_023333865.1 Globisporangium perplexum | reverse complement strand
GTGTCGGACGCGTCGGATGCGTTGGGTGCAGACGGTGCCGTGTCCAGTTCGGTCTCGTCCGGGTCAGGAGAGGATGCAGCTCTCGTGTCGAGGCTCTGATAGTGGAGCGACGCTGTTCAGGATGACTGTCTTCTCTTCGTTGCGTCTCGTTCATTCAGCGGTCCGTCGCAAACTTGGAGGAGTTCGCACCTTCACACACACCACCTTGCTTGCCACATTCGAGTTCATTCAAGCTGCACACACACCCCCGTCGACCTTCACACCCTGTTCTTCCTTTCCTCTCTTTGTCTCTCTAGCCGATCTTCTGCGGGTTCGCGTGGTCGGACTTGAGCAGCGCCGGCGCGTGCGGCTGCACCAGTAGCCGCCGCAGGTCGTCCGACGAGCCCTGGGTCGTGTCGCCATGCGTTTCCCACACACGTGACGCCACCAGCAGACTCGAGATCGCGCCACCGCTGCCCGGGTTCGACGACAGCACCGACAGGAACCGCGCCGCGTATGACTTCGTCAGCGTGCTCTCGCCGAGCTTCGACTTGGGCACCAGCGTCGACAGCAGGTTCAGCAGCGAAGATGCCAGCTGAGAGCTCACGGCCGCCTTTGCGAACTGCGTCGCCGCCTGCGTGTGTCGCTTCAGTGGGATCATGTGCAGGCACAGCAGCAGCTGCATCTCGTTCGGGTCGCCCATCCACACATGCGGCAGCAGACTCGACAGACTCGTCGGGTCCATGCCCTTGACCAAGTTGTCGATGCACGCTGGGATCAAGCACAGGTTCCCAAGCAGCTGGAGCGTGATCCGAGCGAGCTGCCCCTCAGTCGACGCCTCCGTGCGCGCCAGGTTCTTGTACACCACCTGGAACGCGCTCTTGATGAACGGCGGCACGAGCGTCGCCAGCGAGTCCACGCACTTGCCGCTGAACGACAGCATGTGCAAGCACTCGATGCAGCGAAGCTGCAGCAACGGCGCGCACGCGAACGAGAACCCATGTGGCTGCGCCTCGTGGTCCATCACGAACAGCAGTGCCAGGATGCCGTCCGACTGAATCACCTGCACGTCCATGTCGGGGGTGTACTGGATCAGGTGGCGGATCGCCGTCGCCACCGGAAGCAGCCGCTGCAGTAGCACTGCCTCCAGAGCATGCGGCTGCGCGCGCACTCCCGAGATGTCGAGCGACAGCGCTGTCAGCAGACCATGCATCACGTGGCTGTGAACGCTCTTGACCTCGGGCACCGACGCGCCGACTCCGGTCGCTGCCGTGAATGCGCGCTTCGCCAGTGACTTCCGTCCAGGAGCTGGAACCGTCTCCGTCGACTGCACAGGGTTCTGCGTCCCGGCGATCTGGGACTCGATGCCGGCCTGTGGGTTCTCGTTGTAATAGTTCACAAAGATGCCAGCGACGCACAGCTCCTCCTTCTGCGCCGAATACACGAAGTGTGGTGCGAGCTCGAATACGCGGTGCGCCTCCTTCCCGGCTCGGTCTAGCGTCGCGTGGAACTGCAGCGCGCGCTGCGAGATGCTGATCAGCTCCTTGCGCATCCGTTCGGTCCACATCACGTGCGGCTGGCGCACTTCGCTCACGAGCACCTTCAAGAACGTCTCGGCTCCCGCGCTGCGCAGAATGTCGATCAGCGGTCGCGTGAACACGTTCTCGATCGTCGTCTGCATCCGCTTGACAAACACGGCGATCGACTCCTCTTTCGCAGTCGCCTTTAGGATCTGCTCGAGCGCGTTCGCAGCCCCGACGCCGATTCGCTGCGAAACGTCGTCGCTCCCTTGCCCCGGAACGAAGTTGAAGAGCAGCAGCGTCAAGTACCAGATGATACCGTGCTCAGCCAACTGCAGCAGCAGAACCTCCGCCATCTCCCCCGAGCTCCCAGCCATCTCGAACACAATCTGCAGCGACAGATCGGTGGCCAGGCGATCCTCTTCCTGTGCCAGGAACCGCGTCAGGCACGGAAGTAAGTCGAGAGACTGCGCAGCAGCTGACACACGACCATTCGGCTGGCTCAGCACGCTCACGAGCGCCTCAAGCACCCAGTGCGTGGTCACTTGGACATCAAACCCTGGCAACGCGCGCAGCGCTTCTTGGTTGTGGAACAGCAGCTGCAGCGAACCGCACAGCGCACGCAGTCCCAACCCTGAGCTGCACTCGTGCGCATTCGCATCCGAGAGAGCGACTGCCAGATTGATCGCCCGGATCGCGCTCCCGAACGCCCTCACGAACGCGCTCTTGCGCGAGATCGCGCCGCTCACGTCCATGATGTTTCTCGCGCTCTTCGCTTTGCCCTCGCGCAGCTCCATGATGCACTTCTCCAGCGCCTCCAAGATGAACGCGAAGTTCGCCAAACTCGTGATGCTCGGTGAGTCCGGGAACCGTCGGAGCAGCAGTGCCGTGGCGTCCAAAAGCTGCACCGCGTCATACACCGACAACAACTTCGTCGTGAGTCCTTCGCTCGCGAGTGCTCCGCGGGCTGTCAGCAGCGCCTCCGGGTGGACCCAACGGTTCACCGAGTCCATCAACGCCGACAGGAACGCAGACTCGTCGTTGATCGGCCAGCCCGGGAAGTTCTTCTCGTCCAACAGGTTGTGGAGGTAGTACTGGTAGCACTGAAGCGCGTGCACCTCTTTCGGGTACTGAATGAGCGCGACGCACTCCTTATGGTCCGACTCCTCGACCGTCGAGATGTAGAACGTCCCGCTCGCGTCCGTGTGGTGCGCCATGAACTTCTCGATGTAGCCCACCATCTGTTCGCGCATCGTCGCGTTCCACACCACCTCCGGGTTGTTCGAGTCCGAGAACAGCGCCAGCGCGAACCGACGAGGGCCGTGGCGAAGCAGCTGGGCCACCATCGATACCGGCAGCAGGCGGACGAGCCAGCTCTTCAAGCAGATGCGCGTTAGCGGATCCGGAGCGAACACACCCTTCTTGTTCTGTCCACCTTGCTTGTCGTCGACCAGGTGCGGCACATCCAGGCGCGACTGGCGAAGATGGATGTGCGACATCAGCCGCGCAGCCACCGACATCTCCTCCACGTCGTTCGCGAACCGAAGCAGGTAGTAGAACAGTCCCGTCGCGTGGAGGCTCGGGATGATCGCCTCGTTGTGCCGGACAAGAAGCCGGACCAAGCCCAAACACTTCTTGAACACCACGCGGTTCGGACAGTCCAGCAGCCCGACCAGGAACCGCAGCGTCTCGTCATCGCATAGCCGGCGCTTGATGTAGCTCATCGGGCTCACGCCAGAGCCCTCAAAGTGTGTCAGGCGACCGTACTTCGGGAATTTTACGTCCTGGTGCATGTGCCCTTCCTCTTCCGCCGTGTGGCAGTCCACGAGTCGGCTCAGGACGCTCAGGCACGTCTGCATGATCATCGAGCCGCTCATCGTCCCGCAGTGCTCCGCAACCACTGTGAAGCGGCTCGGCTCCTGCGCATCCGCGAAGCCGTGCTCGTGGCCCATGTGAGACGGCGAGTCCAAGTCGCTGGACAACACCGAGTCTTCGAGACCAGACTCTTCCAGCGCGTCGATCGTCTGCTTCGCCATGTCGTTCTCGTGATCGTCCTCCTCGAATGACTCGTCGTCATCGATCGCGTCTTCGAAGTCGTCGTCCTCGTCTTGTTCGAACGAATCCGCGTCGTCGTGGCCGTCCCCAACGCCATCCAAGTTGTACTCTTTCTCGGACCCATCGGGACCCTCCGAGAGCACGATCGGCTTCACCTCGTGGATGAGATCGAGCACCATCTTCAAGTTTTCTTCCTCTCGCAAGAACCGCGACGCGTTCAGCGCGCTCGAGAGAACGCGGTCAAGGAACAGCATGATGTTCCCGCGCAAGACGAGCGGCCACAGCTTCTCGTTCCCGGTCTCTCCTCCCATCATCGTCACGCGGAGAAAGTGATTCAGGAACACCAACGACGTCAGCTGGCTGAAGTGGCGCTCATACAGTTGGATCATCACCTTGAGCACCAGCAGCCGAATGTCCGCCTTGTGGTGCTCGCCGTGCGACGATGCAGACGACGCGAGAGACTTTCGCTCCCCCTTGCGAGACTCGAGCGCGTTGTCCTCAGCGAGCAGCCGATAGTAGAGCAGCGTCATGAACTTGTCCGCGCCTTCAATATCCTCCACGAGAACGCCGCGGTCGTTCAGCACGTTCGTCAAGAAGTACGCGCCGACCTTGATCTCCCCCGCCAAGCACTCGTAGTCGACCACGAACTCGTTCGCGTTCCACGCGACATACCAGCGAGGCGTGCTGTTCGCGCGCTTCTTCTTTTTCTTCTTCAGACGCTCCTCGCGCTCGTCCTTGTGCTTCGCATCCTCCTCGTCCTGTTTCGCCGTCTGCGCTCCCCCACGCCGCGCGATGCTCGCTCGCAGAGCTTGCTCGTCCAACGACGCGTCGTCGCTGTCGTACCCTTCGGGTCCATCCGCGCCGTCGTCACTGTCGCCATCGTCGGACGTGTCAGGCTTGAGCAAGAACGACAGCGGCACGTACTTGGTGAACCGGTTCGACGACGAGATCGTCTTCTTCGCCACCTCGATCGCCAATCGGTTCTCCGTGCTGTTGAAAAAGTACTCGAATGGGAACGGCGCGAAGTGGATCTGCTGCTCTTGGTGCTGCGTGAGCTGCTGGTAGTCTCCGCTGTGCACCTGCTCCCACTGCACCTCGCTGTCTCGCGCCAGCGGGTCCATGTACAAAAAGCACTGGTACTTGAGACGATAGAGATCCAACTCGGCGATCTCTGTCTCCAGACGGTGGATCAGCTCCTCGACCGCAGCTGGACCCCACACCAGATCCTTCGTCGCGTAGCTCTTCCACAGACGATCGAAGAACTCGGGCAGCAGCACCACGCACTTCGAGTTCCGCACGAGTCGCGCGCGTGTGTTCACTCCCGAAGGCATCTTACTGCGACCGCTCTCGGTCGCATTCGTGATGTCGCCGCGATTCCCGTTGCTCTTGTGACCACCGCCGCCGGAGGACGAGCTGCTGTTCGGGAAGAACTCGGCGCTCGCAGTCGGCAGGTGGCGACCGAACTCGTCGTACTCCAGCAGACTCACAGGAATGTCGTCAAGCAGCGCGTGCGGGAAGATGTTCCGGATCACATACGACGACCGCGGGTTCTCGTGGGTCAGTAGCGCCACCAGTTGCGACGAGATCCGCCGCTGCGCCTTGTCTTGTCCGTACAGCGACAGGTACAGCTGCCACAGCAGGACGCCGTGCTTCCGCGCAAAGTCCTGGATGAGCTCCACGAGCTCCGACGGCTGCTCGAGGACGTGGATCTTCACCAGAATCGACGAGCACTTGGCGATCGAGAAGCTCAGCGACCGGTTGAACAGAAACAGCGCGTGGTGGCGCATGAACTCGTCGATCCGCATGGCGCGCAGCAGCTCGCGGGACACCCGCTCTGGAGTCGCTTTCTTTCCGCTCGACAAACACACTTCGAGCGTCTGGAGCACCATCGAGATCACCAGGTAGTCCAGCCCCAGCTGCGAGTACGACAGCGCGTTTGAGAGGCTCCGCTTCACGTTCGACGACGACTGCTGAGATGCCAGCGACCGCTTCGACGCACCCGCCTTCATCCACTGTGGCTGGTGGATCGGAGCTCTCCCTACACGGTTGCTCTTCGACAAGTCGAACGCACGAGAGACGAACAGCCGGCCGTGGTACTTGGTGAAGATCGCGCGCCGATTCGCAGTCTCCGCCTTCACACTCCGCGTGTCCGTGTAGTTGAGCACCATGTACTTGATCACGCACGCCGCGGCGAAACACACCTCCTCGGATGGCGAGTGGAGCAGCTCCATGATGATCTCCACGCTGTTCTTGTACTGCGAACTCGGGATCTCGTCGAACACGCCGCGCGTGCACAGCAGGCGCTGGATCGCAAGCAGGAGCGCGACTTGGAACTCGGTCGTCGGGATCGGCGAGTCCGAGTTCGACGGGCTGTTCAGCTGCGCCACCGAGTACTCCTTGAACGCTTCCAGGATCTTCATCAGCGACGCGAACGCTCGCCGGTCACGCTGGCGAAGCCCACCGAGCGGGATGTTGCGGTTGAACTGCTCGAGCTGCCGGAAGATCGTCTCGAGCGTGTCCTTCGTGACGAGGTTCGGCACCATGTTGAGGTTCACGAGCTTGCGCAGCAAGATGTCTTCCCACTCGGGATGCACCTCAGTCCCCCACGTGCCTTCTTTGCACGCCACCTTGGTCTCTTCCGTGGACCACGACACGTGCAACTTGTTCATGCGGCACATCTCGACCAAGTTGCTCAGGAAGAGGCTGCGCGCCTCCTTCGGGCTCAGCAGCGTCGCCGATCCGGCCACCTTGAGCCACTCCGGGACCGCGTACTCGCATCCGATGTCGCCCAGCATCTGCTGCAGCTCGTACTCGTGCGCTGCCGTGACGGGGTGCAGCCCGAGCCCGACTTCCTTGTCGCGCCGAGACACGGTCGACGTCAGACACACGAACCGCCGCGTGCGGCCGTGCTTGAGCTCCAGCGCGAACTTGCCGCACGTCCCCTCCGTCTCCTTCGCGCTCCCGTCGTCCTGCAGCGACGACGACAGCGACGGGTACATTACGATGTTGAATATGTCGCTCAGCGAGTGGCTCGCGAGCGTCCTGCGCGTCACAGGGTCCCGCTCGACGATCGCGGACGCCGTGAGCCCGAGCAGCCGCAGCTGCAGCCGGTTTGCGCGGTTCTTGCTGAGCTTGAGCACCGGGAGCTCGAACGCCACGGGCTGCGGGATGTCGCGCGTGGACGCGAGTGCGTCGAACTCGCACGAGTCCGAGACCTCCTCGACGAAGAGCGACACGTTGAGCCACGAGCGCAGGTTGTTGGCGAGCGCCTGGATGAACGGCTCGCGGCTGTCGCACCAGTAGCGGTGCACGCGGTTGTTCTCATAGTAGAGCAGCAGCTCGGTCGAGTTGGTTGTCACGCGTTGGATCTTGACGATGTCGATGAGCAGGATGGACGAGAGCGTCGTGCGCTGCTCCGGGTCGAGCCGGTCGAGGCTCGAGGCGCGCACCGCGAGCAGCACGCCGACCTTGACGGGCGCCGCGAGCGAGCTGCGCGTCGTGCTAAGCTTGGTCATCGAGAACGTCTTGCCGCAGAGCTGGAAGAGGCTGTCGAAGTACATGCCGTTGGCGGCCGTGCCCATGATGCTCGCGGCGCCGAGCGGGCCGCCGCCCGCGCCGAGCAGACCGCCACCCGCACCGCCCGCGCTGCCGCTGCCGAGGATCATCGGGCTGCTCGCGGCGACGTCGAGCCCGTCCTTGCGGAACGACGACGCACGCTCGCGCAGCTGGTAGTACGCGGAGAGCAGGTGCTGTCGGTTGCGGCACGTGTACGTCTCCTTGAGGTTCTTCCCGATGAAGACCGTGAACGCGCGGTCGGCGGCGCTCGCGGCGTCGCTCGCGACCGTGATCTCCTTGATGTTGTCGAACGCGTAGCGCTCCTTCACCTCCTCCGTCGCCGGGTCGAGGATGCTCAAGTGGTTGCTGCTCAGCACCATGAGGCGCTTCACGCTGCGCAGGAACCCCACGCGCGTCACGAAGAAGCGCGCGGCGTACAGCACGCCCGAGTACCGGTCCGCGCGCACGCTCGCGTCCTCCCAGTCGTCCGCGGCGGTGGCGGCGGCGGCGCCGTCCGGCTCGAAGCCACCGGTCTCGGGCCCGCGCGGCACGTAGCCGTCCGGGAGCGAGACGACGTCGGCGCCGAACACGAGCGGCTCGAGCCGGAGCTTGAGCTTCTGGAGCTCGTCCGCCATCACGAGAGCCGTTCGCGTCAGCGTGGCGTGCGCGGCGTGCGTGGGGACCAAAGAGCGCCGATCTGCTACTGAGCTTCTGAGCGAGAGCTAAATGGCGAGGGGGAGAGGAGAACGAGAAAAAAGGCTGATTTTTTATCTTCAAGTTTGTATTCGATACAGTTGGATTTTGGTGATGATGACACTGCACCTGGATCGTGGAGCTCTAAGTTGGAGCTGTCGATGGTCGCGACTTGCTGTCGATGCGGATGGCGCTGCTGATGGGCGTGAGAGGACAGGTGTGCGGACATGAAGGCCGTTGGGTTTGTTCGGATGCCGCCTGTGCATCCCTGTTCGCGGGGACTCCCAGCATCCACAGCCCCGTTGGCTGTGCGAGAATCTGGTGCTTCATACGAGCTGATTCGCACCTGGATCAAGTGCTCTTGTGGAGAACAGAGTACTGCTTGCGACGGCTTAGCTCAAGCTGTGGCCATCGGCGGCTCGGCATTATTGCATCTCGACTTCTGAACACTGGGTTGAGGGTGTGATCAAGCAGATACTGCTACGAGTTCCGAGTACTCCATGTTCCACCAGTGACTCAATGCGCATCACCTGATAACACTGCAACACGCTACACGCGAAAGATCCAATCCCTTCTCACTCAGACCCTATCCGTTCGGTACGTTACATTGCTGCTTCCGCTGCGAACTCGGGGGTATGAGAGATAGCCACTTACTCGATAGTCTTAAGCAATCGATGTCGCTGCAGATTGCGCTTCGAGAAGGCTCCAAACTCCAGTGGTGGTGAGTTAAAGTGCCGCGCTGCACTCCGAAACGTGTATCGTTGTGGCGCGCTAAACGAGTGACGATTAATCTTCCAGCTTCAGCTTCTGAGTCGATCGTCATAAGTTGGGACGCTGTGACTCTCAACGCGACTAAGCTCTACTAAGCCGCTGTCCGTCGTCAAGCCTGTCCTGGTCACGTCAAGAATTCTGCCACAGAGCTACAACGAGTCATGCGGTCACACACCATGAAACACAACCTTCGCGAGCCAAATCCGACGAGACGCGATATCCTTCGACCAACCGTATGTGTGGTACAGCAGAAACACTACGTTTGGGGACGTAGCACTGTTCGAACCAACCGTACATGCGTCACCGTCACGAAAGACGTCGATTGTGAAGTTTGTCATCGCAGACCAGATCACTATGGCAACCAACACTCCGATCAGCGAAGGTGTGAGCTATGTCAAACACTTGCTCGGTGCACCTGTCCGAGGCGTCAGACTTCCGTCACGTTGAGTGCAGCGAATCAATAGTGGATGTGGTGAGACCAGAGTGCCGCAAACACACTAACGCATGTGAATGCAGCACGAACGCAATGATATGCACACCCCTTCGTATCGAAACGTGTATTGGCACATAGCGCGTTCTCTCACCGTTGCTTTCTCCTCGCGTATCAGACGGGTCGTTCGCACTCACTCGCCGCTCACGTACCTTCAACCTCGTATCACGCACGCTTCAGTGATCACTGCCGGTATCACCTCGGCGCAAGGCTGAAGCGCTGGCTCTTGTCGCTCGTGTTGCACGGTTCGAAGTAGACTCTCTTCATCGCGGCGACGGTGTCTGTGGCGCTGATCGTCAAGCAAACGTCCTTGATCGGACTTCGGACTGCATCAGCTGCAGAGTACTCGAACACTTGGAAGCGGTTGTCGGCGTCACACGCGTTCAATGCCGGCAGCTTCGATGATCCCAACACTTCGAGGCACTTGTCGGTTCCCAGGTTGTAAAACTGGTATGTCGCCGTGTTGTACCTGAAGACTTGGTCTGGTCTAGTTCGGTCGAATCGAGCAGCAACAAGATACTCGGACTTGACGCCGGCTTCTGGGGCCGAAAGACTTGCGACGTACGAGTTCTCGACCGACGATGTGATCAGGAATGCCTTCAACCTCAGCATTTTCCCAGGCACTGCGATCGCTGGAAGTGGAGGCGCGAGCAAGAACTCGAAGCGCTGACTGGCGCGGTACGGATTGCAAATCCGAACAGATACGCCTCCGCTAGCGTCCAGACACTTTCCACCGACACGCAGCTGCATCGTCTCTTCGTCATACTCGATGAATCGACTCCGCCGAACACACGAAATGAGGTTGCCGGAGGCACTTGGGTCGACACACCAACTCCGGTCGCTGTATAACTGAATGCGCTGGCCGGCCACCTGCTGGAAGTACTGGTTCTTCCGATCCACATTGCACGGACGAAGCCACAAGCCGTTCGGTCCCGACTGAGCCGTGTCGGTGTCGGTGTCGTCGAGACACACGTTTCCAAGTCCAGGAACGCGAAGCATGAAGCGCTCGCCCTTGTTCACCGCACTGATCACTGCTTGGCTCTCAAGAATAGTGTCGCGGTCGTACTTGAAGCCGAACTTCTGGTTCAGGTCATTTGGGTCGCAGCTTTGAGTCGAAAGCGCCGCGCCGGAGATATTGAGTCCTTGGTCGTGAAAGCACTGCGGGTCGCTGTTCGTGGCATCGGCGACGAATAATTGCGATACGGCATCGTAGATGAACTCCGAAGAGACGCTGATCTTGACTTTCGATGTGTCGCAATTATTCAGGTTAACGTATCTTCCGCTCGCGCCGACTTGCATGCACATGTTCAGGTTACGGGACTTGATCTCGCTCGTAGACCCGCTGTACTCGAAGATCTGATTCTGGTTGATCGGGTTGCACGGTTGCATCGTGAGCTTGGCCTTGTCTGCCGCGCTCTCGCCTCCAGCCTCCACACACAGGTTGGTCTTCGTGAGTGCCTTCACGAGGAACCGTTGGTTAGCGCGAAGTGCTGGAGGTGGTGCTCTCGGTGCAGCCTTGATGGTCGCGAGATTTCTCGTCGGAGTCCCAAGATGTGCACCATGCACCGTCGCCGCGATGTCCGAACCAGAAACGTCACCAGTCGCCGCAACGGTGGCTTCAGCAGAGCTCGAGCGGAACGCCAACATGGCCCCGGCGAAGATGAACGAGAGTCCGACGACAGCTGCGAGCTTCTTGGCGATGATCAACCCGTTCGATCGTGACTGCGACGGCGATCCCTCGCGCGCGTTGCCGACTTCAGCAGTTCGGTCGGTCATTCTGTCGCGTAGCCCGGCATCACCCTTGAGTTCGCCGCCGAGGTTGCGGCTTGCCGTCATCGTCGCCGTTGTCGATGAGCACGTTGTGAACACAGGAGCGAGCTTGGTCTGGCAGAGGTTTATGTACGTGAGTGTAGATCGAAGGTTCGAGGCTGGGACGTGGAGTTTGAGCTTGGATATTTGGGTGCTTTGAAGACTTGTGCTGGATGTGATCGAGAGACGGCGAATTCGCGAGTGAGCTCGAAGCCGCAAGCAAGCAATAGAGCGAGAGAGCGAGAGATCACAACCACCGGCAAGATTGGGTGCTGATAGTCCGTTCGAGTGCAAGCCTTCACCCTTGTGATAGCTCTTTGTGATCAGTCGTGCGGCGCTTGAGTACCGAAAAGGCTGTTCGCTGCAGTCTGTGCGACCGCAG
>JAASFS010000862.1:0-11265 GCA_023333865.1 Globisporangium perplexum | reverse complement strand
TGCCGTGTTTCCAGTTCGCCCGGAAGCCCGTTGCACTGGAGGCGGCTGACTTGCTCAAGTCTGAGCCGCGGGACAGCAAGGATAAGATCGCTGGGCTGCAATCTGCGGCGAACGCACAGCGAACTGAGCTCGAAGACCTCCGTGCGCAAATCGCCGAGCGAGATGCGAACACTGGGAAGCGAAAGCGCGAGAGCTCGGCGCTCGCGACTGCAAGCATGTCCGATGTTCATCATCCCGGCGATGTGCAGGTGTGAGGTGGCGCAAAGGGGAACCGCGTCGAGGAACTTGTTGAGTTGCTTCCAACGGGGTCATCTGAGTGCTGAAGAGCGGCTGGGTCGACGTGCGGGTCTGTGTCGGTTATGAGCGCGATGATGAAGACACGGAGGATGATGCGACTAACAATGTGGCTGGTGGATCTGGAGGCAATCAAGGGGCGGAGGACGATGAGCTGCTGCTCGAGCTCAGGAGGAACGAGACCCGAGTCGCATCGTGCTACAACATCGTCGGTGAGAAGTCGAGGACAGTGGTGCTGTGCTGCATGGTGGAGGTGGAGAAGAACGACGAGCGCAAGATTGTGCTCACTGGGGACCTCGAAGTGTATGAAGAAGACTACACTGTCGATCCAGCAGCTAGTCGAGTACTAGTCCTGATTGGCGCCTCCATGATCTCAGGGAGTAAGCGGCGGAGGGCGAGAGCGCATGAGCGAGCTTTGAGTGGAGTTTTGAGCGGATCGTTTACCTGCGCTGGCTTCACACTCTTCGAGCTTGAACACGCTGTCCTGCTCGATGGCGCACGAGAAAGCCCGCAAGAGCGAGTGCGAGAGCGGCAGATCGTACAGCCGTCGACCGTGGCTCGCTTTCGAGCTACGAACAATAGCAGTCGCCAGGACCACCGACGCCAGAATGCATCGCACCGGCCACCACTCGCTCCCCATCGTCGCCTGTCGGAGTCGGAGTCGCTGCTCGTCCAAGCATGTCCGTATTTCAAAGCCTCGTCAAAGCCTCGCACCGATGCTCGCCTCGCCCTGTCTTCTTGTCGGAGTTTGAGGCGCCAGACAACCAGCGTACACTGCACATGAATGAGCAAGCGTGCGTGTATCCATCGTCGCGCTCGCGGCGATTTGCGTCCAGAGAGTCAACAAGAGCGCTTGCCACGCCTTGCTCGTGCGCTCGTTCTCAAGGGAAAGCATGCCTGTCTGCGCGAGTCTGTGTGCGTGCGAGCGAGCAAGCGCGTGAAGATACCTTTCATTCGACTCTCTCGCAGTCTCTACTGATCAACGAGCAACGCGCAACGAGCAACGAGCAACGAGCAATGAGCAAGGTCTTGGTCGTATCCACAACCAAAAGAGCGCAACTTGTGCTGCTGCACAAGAGCACGATCACCGCGACCTCGCGATCTCATGAACGTCCCACCTCGCGACACACGCCCGGCATTCGTGACTTACGCCCGTCGAGAGCCGTGACGATCTCCGCATGACGACAGCAAACAAACCCGCATCCATCCATCAGCCACACACTCGCTGTGGCGTCGCCACCACACGCACGACGCGATCTCTCTCGGCGCTGGGGACGGCGCCGCCCAAGCCAGCGCAATAGGCGCCTCCAAGCCATCAAACAAGAGTAGAGCAAAGCGGAGGAAGCGAGCCTGGAAGCACCCAGATGGCGACCGGAGACTCGGCGCGATACTGGAGCGCCATCCCATCGGGATTCGGGGTAGCCGCATGGCACGCGCGAGTCCGTCAACCTCTTTGGCTCTGCGGCGCTGCTCGCTGCAAAGCTGAGGACAGCCGGCGCTCAGC
This sequence comes from Globisporangium perplexum, assembly GCA_023333865.1. NCBI lineage: Eukaryota > Oomycota > Peronosporomycetes > Pythiales > Pythiaceae > Globisporangium > Globisporangium perplexum. The sequence continues at coordinate 9,467 of JAASFS010000862.1, read as the reverse complement.
TCGGCGTGGTGCCACCTGCTGCGGATCGAGCGGAGTGATCCCAAGAGGTCTTGTCGCGCGAGAAGCCGCAGCCGTCGAGCAAAGCGATGCATGGCATCCGTTCGCTCAGGTCCGCTCGTTGCCCGACCAACGAAGCACTCGGAGCTGCAGATGGCGCTGCCCGAAGCACCCGATGGCGCTTCCGGGAGGGTCTCAGGTCTCAGATGATCATGAGGAGCAGCAAAGGGAGAGACTTTCCTCTCGGCGCTGTTGCTGGTGCCATCGCCACCGCTATAGCCATCGCCACCTTCGCCACTGCGTGTTGCAGCCTCGAGGTGCCAGTCCGTCCTGGACTCTCTCGGCTATCCAAGTCGGAACAGTGGCGCGACGCTCGAATCTGGGCGTCACGCGTGGAGGTGAAACGACACAGGAGGAGGCGAGAGGAAGCGCGAGGTAAGGCTGTGAGTCCGGCGAGGTTGGCGGATGCATGCGGAGTCTGTCGAGGATGGCGAGGCGAACACATCGGCAAGATCCTCGCGAGTTTTCAATGGCGTTTTGGCTGGTTGGATAAAATTGGGTCATATTGAGAAGATGCCTGTTTTTACTGCGAGTGAAAGCCTATTCCGAAAAATTTAGGCGTTTTGATTCAATATGAAAACTGTGCGAGTCAAGTTTATAAAGGCCGTGCGGGAACACCCATTCCTAGCTTTTGTGGTGTGCTTGTCTCCATAGAAATGGGCGATTCGGTAGAACGATGCCCATCACCCTCTGTGCGCGGAGACGGGGCGCCAAGTGGACCGCGCAAACCGACAACCTCGAGAAAGAGTCAGCTCGCTGGAGGTCTCTCTTCTGCGTGTGCATCAACGCAATCGACATCATCACCGCTCGCTCTCTCTGCTGCTCCTGCCTGCCTGCGCTTGCCTGCCTGCTGCGCTGCGTTGCTGCTGGCTGTTGCCGCCCGCCGGTCTCCTTCGCTGGTACATTCTCGCTTTTCCATCCGCCCGCCGCTCGACGACCGCCGTCGTGCACGTCGGCAGTAGCAGGAGGAGGGAGACGCAGCGGATCGCCCGCCCACTCGCACACCTCGACCCATGGGCTTCGGCTTCACGCCCGTCGAGCGCGTGCCCGAGGCCTCGACGCACGACCGTGGGGGCGGCGGCGCCGGCGGTGGCGCCGAGCAGGATGAGGCGCTCGCGCGGCTCGCGGCGCGCATGAAGGCGAACGTAGCCACTGGCGCGCGGCGGCGCCACCTCTTCAAGAAGTACGCCGACTGCTTCACGGGAATGGAGGCCGTGGACTGGATGCTCGAGCAGATGGAGGCCAAGTCCATCGCCGAGGCCGTGCGCAAGGGCCAGGCGCTGCTCGCCGCGCGCTTCCTCGAGAAGGTCGACAAGGAGCTCAAGTTCGAGTACAGCAAGAAGCGCTTCTTCCGCTTCTCGGCCACCACGCCCGAGTTCGTCGGCGCGGACCACGGCGTCGACCGCCCGCTGCCCGCCGCGAGCCTCGACCTGCCGCTCAGCGCCGCGTCGCGCAAGCGCGCGCTCGCCGCGCTGCTCGGAGGGTTCGTGGCGGCGGCGGCGTCCACGTCGCTCAATGGCGTCTCACGCCCGGAGAAGACGATCCCGAACCTGCTGCGACTCGACTTCGACCCGGCGTTCTGCGGGCTCTACGACACGAGCGGCTCGGGCGGCGCCAAGGCGTCGTCCGGCGGCAAGAGCGGTGTGCGCATGGAGTCCTCGACAGGCTTCGAGGCGCGCATGGTGCTCCAGTGCGTGGCGCGCCGCGGGCAGCTGCACGGCTCGCAGCTCGCCAAGGACGCGTACTGGGCGTTCAAGAACGACCACCGGCTGCTCAGCTCCTCGTCGCGCGCGTTCATCAAGCGCATCCACGCCGGCAAGTCGTGGCCCAACTGCGCGGTCAAGTGCCGCTCCATCGACGTCATCGCGCTCGTGCCCGTGGTCGTGGCGCTCTACGCCGGCACGAACTCGCTCTTCACCAAGGTTGATGAGCTCGTCAAGGTGTTCTACGCCGGCCAGCGCGTGCGCGACGCCGCGCTTGTGGCCGCCTTCATCCTCGAGCAGGTCGTGCTCGGCGCGTCCGTGCTGCAGGCGATGCGCATGAGTATCCGCACGGAGCGCCTCACGGTCAAGCAGCGCAAGATGATCTTCAAGGCGTTCACCAAGTCGCAGCTGCCGAGCTACGAGGCGATCCAGAAGTTCGGGAACAAGGGCTCGCTGCCGCGCGGCTTCTTCGCCGTGCTCCAGCCGCTCTTCGTGCTCAGCGACTACCCCACGGCTGTACGCGAGAACATCATCGGGGGTGGCCGCACGTGTCGCCGCGCCATGTTCATCGGCGCGTGCTTCGCGGCGCAGGACGGGCTCGAATCCATCCCGGACGGCTGGGTCAACAAGACACAGTACTACGAGTCCATCGAGGCGGACGCGAAGTCGCTCATCAGCCAGCGGGAGGTGCAGACGGCCTCCTTCACGGACACGCAGGAGGAGGACCACGACGTCGCGCCGCGCAGCAGTCTCAGCGCCGGCTCGTACTCGCGCAGCGGGAGCGCGGACCGCCAGCGCAGTTCTTTCAGCGCTCCGCGGTCGTCACTCTCGGGCGGACTGCGCGCGTCGATGTCGTACCGTCCGTCGCTGCCGACGCCGCGTCAGCACATCCGCGCGAACCCTCCGCCGCCACCGCCGCAGCAGTACCGCGGTCGCAGCGGGAGCTTCGAGTCGAGCAGCTCGTCACCGCGCTCAGTCGCGTCCAACTACTCGTACGGCTCGGCGACGACCACGGGTTCGTCGGTGCGGTCGGTGATCGACCTGGGCGACATGGACATGTTCTACCAGAACTCGTACGGCAGCGGCTCCGAGTCGCGCGACAGCGACAAGCGCCTGAGCTTCGAGATGCACAAGTTCTTCCAGCAGTACGGCAACCAGCGCCTGAGCGTGGGCGGCGACAACGACTCGTTCGCGCACAGTGGCGCGTCTACCGTGCGCCTGTCAACCACGGACATGAACCCGATGCGCGCAAGCGACCTGAACCCGTTCTTCCAGCGCGCATCGTCGCTAAGCGGCGGGACTGCGCGCCGTCACAGCGAGCGCAACATGTTCTCGCAGAGCGGCTACTCGGTGTCGGGCGGCGGCATCTCGCGTGCGAGCGACGGCGGCGTGTTCTACCAGAGCTCGGGCTTCCCGCAGGTGTCCCGCGCCTCGACCGCGCGCGCGAGCGACCCGCACCCTTTTTATCAGCACCAGCCGACGAGCTATGAGTCAGACGACGCGGAAGACGACGTCGTGCTCGCGCACCGCGTGTCGCTGGACCAGGACCAGCGCGTGAGCATCCACGCGATCCTGTAAGCCTGCTACCGAAGCAGGAGGCGCGAAAGGCGCGAGGAGCAGAAGCGCTGGTGTGTGTGTGTGTGTGTCGGCGGTAAGTGCGCACACACGCAGCCCCTTCGCTTCAGCTGCACTCGAGGGCGATCTCGAGACTAAGTTATTTGACAATGGATGGTGTGTCTTGCGTGCGAGAGTGATGATCTGGAAGTTGCCTTTTATCGGTAGTCGACCTGAGTTGATCGACCTTGATGCAGACAAAGATGCATGGATGAAGTTGACATGAACACTGCTCGCTCGCTCGCTTTGCTCACGGGAAGGAGCCGTAGTTGACACGGAACGAGCTCTTGTGTAGCGTCTGGCGCGGATGCACTACCGAGTGGCGCCGACGAGAAGAGTCGAGAGGATGCAGCTGCTTCTCGATCGCCGCGGGTTCCACGAGCGCGTCCGAGACGTCCACGCGCGTGCACGTCTTGTGCGACGCCAGCAGCACAAGCGAGCAGCCTACCATCACCGCGATGCCACCGATAAACGTGAGCGGACCGGGGAGCTGATCCACGCCGATGCAGATGCCGATGATGGTCGCTACGACTGGTTCCATGAGCATCGTGACAGACACCACGAGTGGGTCGAAGTATCGGAGCGCTGTGACGAAGCCCATGGTGCCGGCGAAGCTGCCCACGAGTACCACGTACGCCTCGATGTGGAGGTGATGTACCCATCCGAAGAGCCCATGGGTGTCATCTGTGGACAGAATCTGGATGTGAGGAGCGGCGCTGTCGTCCCAGAGGAGTACGAGGAGCACGAGAACTGCGACGGTCGTCACGAGCGTCCACATGAACAAGAAGACGCTCATGTGCGGCCGTACGCGCTTCGCGCTCATGAGGTACGCGACGCCAGCGAACGCGCCGGCGAATGCGATCATGTCTCCCAGTGTCGACGGTCCGTGGCGCAGCGAATGCTGTTGCGAGGCTGGATCGGCAGTGGACACGGACGCGTGGTCCATCGTCGTGACCACACCACCAGAGAACCCGATGCCTGCGCCGATGAGCTCGAGCGGGCCGAGCGGCTGACGGAGCACGAGCTTCGCGAGCACCAAGAGCAGTGAGTGGCAGTTCGAGAAGATGTACGTGTGTCCGACACTCGTGAGGCTCAGCGCGACGATGAAGGTGGAGTTGTAGACCGAGTACGAGACGCCGCAGAGCGCGAAGAGAGCCTTCTTCCGCACACTCAGCTGCGGCAGGCGCCAGTTGTTCTGCGCGAGCGAGTGGATCGCGAGTGGCGCGAACGCGAGCGACGCGCCAGTCATGCGCCAGAACACTTTCAGCAGCGGCGGGACGCCAACCAACAGATCTTGCACAGCGCCTTGCGACGAGATGGCGCAGAGTGCGGTGAGCAGGATAAGGTACCCGACCGCTGGCACCTGCGTCTTCACGACCACGTTCACAGATACCGAGCTCGCGCGTGCTTTCGTGCGCGGCTGTTGCACGATCGCTTCCATCTTGATCTCCTGCACCGCAGAGGGGAGCTGAGAGAACCGTCGCCGCCTTGGCACTGCGTCGAACTCGTTGGCTGCCATCGCGTCGTCCTCCTTGATCGCCTGGAGCGTGTCGGGAAGTGCCAGGAACACACCCTCGTCTCTGTCGAGACGCATCGAGTGGTGGTGCGAGCCGTCGTTGCTGTAGCTGACGGTCGGCGACTCGAATGTGTCCGGGCCGATCTGGATCACGAACGCGCGGTTCTTCATGTTGAGCATCGAGTCAAGATCCGCGTCCGTGAGAACCGTGGCTTCCGTCCCGAGCTCCAGTTTCTCAGAGTACGCGTAGCTGCTGCTGTGCTCGTAGCCGCTGCTGTCGTCATTGTTGTTACTGCGGTCCACACTAGAGGCAGCGCCGAGCAATGGCTTCTCCTCGGACACGCGCCGCTCGATCCGGTGCTCCGGGACGAGCTCCGGCTCGCGCACCTCCACGAGTCTCGTGTCGAGCTTGAAGCCTTGATACCCGCGCGAGGTCAGCAGCGATGATTCTCGCGGGAACTCGAAGTACTCGAAGTCGCTCTCGCTCTGCAGCGACTGCTCCGACGGCGGCGGCGAGTCGTACGGTTCGAGCTGCTTCCCCTTCTTCGAGTGGAGCATGCTGGCCGCCTGCCGCTCCACGGATCGGGGCGGTCGGCTGTGGTCGTGCTCCGCCTTCCGCCAGCTGCAGTAGTCGCTCGCCACCACTTTCTCCACGGTCACGACCGCAGACTCGGCGCACGCAGCCTTCAGCAGGTCAGCGAGGGAGCCACCGTGCTTCCGCCGCTTCAGCCGCTGCTGCTGCTGCTGTTCGGGCTCGCGCGCTTCGCGCTTGAACGCAGCGGCAGTGACCGCCGGGTCGCCGATGAACGCGAAGATCCCAGCAAACTGCTCGATGTCGTACACCTCCTCCTCCTCCTCTTCCTCGTCGTTGTTGTTGCTGTTGGGGTCGGGGATGAAGTCCACGTCGAGATCCACGAGCGCGCGCACCAGCACGCGGTGGCGCTCGCTGTCTCTCGCATCACCCGGCGGCGTCGCGACCGCCATCATGCGGATCGTCGGCGCGTCGAAGATCCGATCGCAGCCCAAGACGACGAAGCCGTCGCTGCGGCGCCGGCGCGGACTCGCCGGCTCCTCCGCGAAGCAGCTCGCGGCGCGTCGGATGGCACCGGCGTGGCCCTCGCGCTCGTCGACGTCCAGCACCTGCACGCCGACCTTGGCGATCGCGCCGAGGCGCGTCGCAGTCTTCATGACGGCAGCGCGAGCGCCGCTGTCCGAATCGCCGAGAGCGCTCGGCACGCAGACCACGAGGCGGTCGATGATGCGCGGCTGGAAGAGTTCGTGCAGGATGTGCTCGAGCACGGAGCGTCCGTCTTCGAGTGCGAGCAGCGGTGCGAAGCGGCGGGGACGGCTGCCGCTCTCGTCTCGCGGCGTGGCGGGCAGCAACAGCAGACACGCGCGGCGGCAACAGAGCTGCGCGCTGCCGTCAACTCCATCGGGCTGCTGTTCGTCGCCTCCGACGCTCTCGAGCACGCGCCGCAGCGCGACGTGGTCGTGGTCGCGCGCGATGCCGGCCACGAGCTCCTGCTGCGAGACGCCGAGGCGCTCGCTCAGCGCCGCCACATCGAACGCGAACACGTGCTGCAGCTTGCGGAGCGACTCGCGCATGTGCCAGCGAGAGGAGGAGGCGACGGCGGTGATGGCGCTGGTGCTGAGGCGAGAGATATGGAAAGTGAGCGAGGAGCGCACGTGCGCGAACGCGACCTTTCGAAGCTTGCCTTTCTCGATGACCCGCATGATCTCCATGTGTCGCACACACTGAGACTAACTATCGCTCAGGACAGCGCGCGCTGCATGACGAGCGCGTGGCGGCCCGGCTGGTAGTAATCGACGCGGCGCGCGACGGCGCTAAAGCCTGCGGCTTCGTACAGCGCGATGGCGCCGGCGCGCGCGACGTCCACGACGAGAGTCGCGCTCGTGGCTCTGGGCGAAGGATACGAGTGAGCGGCCACCATCGCGTGACGACCGCGCGAGCTGCAAGCGGAGGTCGGTCGCACCTGCCGCTCTGGAGGTGTGCGAGGGCGGACGCGAGCAGCGCGCCGCCGACGCCCTGGCGCCGGTGCGCAGGCGCGACCGCAAGTTTGTCGATGTGGCCGACGCCGAGCTGTTCGCACTCGACCAGCAGCGTCAGCGATCGGAGCTCCTGGCGCGTGTCGTGCACCGACAGGCGGCACGTACTCCGGCGCGTCGACAGAGGACGTAGCCGCTCACAGCAGCGTCCGCGTCCAGCGCCAGAATAAGCGCGTTCTGCCTTCGCCAGGCAGCGTCCGCGGAGGTCGGTTAGAGAGGGTGGGAGGCCCCTGGGCGATTGTCATGCTACGCACGGCTTGAGCGCTTCCTTCACGAGTGTCTCCGTCATGCTCTCGTGCTTGGGGAAGATCCTATTCGCGGCGCCGCCAGTCAGCGCGTCTGGTAGCTGCCTACCACGCACCCACACATCCACTGGCGCTACAGCTGCACGCGCCGCTTCTCGAGCCGCACGACGTCGTCGAGCAGCGCGGCGCTCGTGTGCTTGCTCACAACCTCGAGCACCATTGTTCACCGCGAGGAAGACCAAGAGTGCCAAACACTACATTTGACTTGGGCTTAGTATACTTACTGTCCAACGCCACAGAACAACAATGATAAATAGGCGCGCCGTGCACCAGCCACACGCGACAGCCGTGCGTGCGTGCGTACGTGCGAGCGCTCGTGCAGACGAGGAGAGCGGCCAGCTCCGCTTCACGCGAGGAGCGAACTGCTTACGGACACGGGCGACGTCGGGAAGCCTGCGATCGCTGGGTGGCGTAGCAGCTCTGGCAGCGAGATGCGCCGGGTCGCGTCCACCTCCAGCATGCGCTCGAGCAGGTCCTGGCTCGCGTCCGAGAGCGCGTCGTTGAGCCCCCAGGCTTGGAGCACCGCGCGCACGCCGTGCTTAGCCACGAACCGGAAGCCCACGTCCGACGCGCTCGCGATCTCGAACGGCGGCGACGACGTCACGAGGATGAAGAACGCGACGCCGAGCGACCAGACGTCCGCCGCGCGCGGGTCGTACGGCGCCTTGAGGCTCACGACCTCCGGTGCCATGTAGTAGTGCTTGCCCACGATCTCCGAGCACAGAAACTCGTCGCTTCCTGCGTCCTGCTGCTGGACGCACAGCCCAAAGTCCGCGATCACCGCGCGGCCGTCGCGCAGCAGGATGTTCTCGAGGCTCAGATCGCGATGCGCGATGCCGTTCGCGTGCAGGAAGCGCAGTCCCGCGAGCACGTCGCGCATGTAGCCGAGCGCAGTGTACTCATCTATCCGTCGCGACTCCGCTGCGTCTGCGTCTGGCGTCCCTGCTTCGGCGGCGGCTGCCCCCTGCACGCACGCATCGAGCAGGTCGCCACCGTCGCAGTGCTCGAGCACGACGAAGAGCTGGCGCTCGTCGGCGCTCACGAAGCAGTCGTGAAGCGCGATGACGTGCGGGTGGCCGCCGCGCGCGCGCAGCCGCGTGAGCGCGTCCACCTCGGCGCGCACGTCCTCCTGCACGTGCAGGCGCGCGACCGACTGGCGCTTGGCGGCGAGCGTCAGGTCGACGGTCTTGACCACCACTGGCGCGTCGCCGGCGCCGTCGCGCGTCGCGGCGCAGAGCAGGATGCGGCCGAAGATCGACGCGCGCAGCGTCTCGAGCGGCGCGTAGCCGGCGGCGGCGAGCGCGTCTGCCTCCATTATTGTGTCTCGGCTGCTGGCGAGCTGGCTGGCGGTCGGAACGCGGCAGCTCGTCGCGTGCGTGGCAAATTCGTGAGTGAGAAGCCGTGTTTGGGAGGATGCGCTGGCATTGAGGGTTTCCTTTTTCTAGACTTGAAGTTTGTATGTGGCGGTTCATTGAACCTGCAAACACAATGCGGTTGAAGGGCGAGCCATGTGGCTCGCTCCAGTGACCAGCGCCTTTGCGTTTGGTAAGGCTGCCTTTGCTCTCCCTGCTCTCTCAGCGTCGCAGCGGCTCCCGAGCCAATGGTTGCCGCCACACTCGCACACATGTGCTTGAGCTCTCGAGAGCCTTTCGCCAAGAGCTCAAGCAGCCGGCAAAGTGAGAGCAGGTGTCATATGCGAGGTGATGACGCGGGACCAAGTCGACCGCTGAAAGGAATCTTGGACTTCGCATACTGAAAGCAAGTGGTTTGGGGTCGTGCTGGCCGTGTAGCCATGTTGCAAAGCTCTACGCGACCAGCACGACCAGTGCAACCCAGTGCAACCTCCTCGAACAACAGGGAGCATCGGCGCCTCGCGATCGCATCGATCATCGCCGTCGCCGCCGCCGCCGAGACACCACCACACCACACCCTGCAACCAGCGGGATGCAGGCTCCAGCATGACAGTAAGAGCCGGCGACCAGCAGCGATCGTCGCTCCTTCTCACTCCCCACGTGGTGCCTCCAACTGCTGCTGCTGGTTGCAGCCATCTTGGTTTGTTGGCAGCCCATCTCGCGCGTGTTCTCTCTTTCTCTCTCTCTCTCTCTCTCTCTCTCTTTCGCTGCACTGCACTGCACACGAACTCGATGGTCGCTAGGCGAACAGCACGATCGGAAGACGTGGCTACTAGCCAGTAGCCCCCACTCA
>JAASFS010000861.1:0-11279 GCA_023333865.1 Globisporangium perplexum | reverse complement strand
GACCGAAGAGATCGGCCGCCACGCTGCGCGGGTGCGAGAGCAGAGCGAGCGAGCGAGCGAGCGAGAGCAGTCGCTGAGGGAAGGAGCCCAGAGAGAGAGAACAGAGCGAGTCAACAAAAGAGAGAGAGAGAGAGAGAGAGACTGCGTTCGTAGCGTGCGTGTGTCCTCGATCCGCCATCGGAAGCAGATCGGCAGTACACGGCTGGCTTCGTTCGCTCGACTCCGTTGCTTGCTTGGTTGTCGCGAAGCGTGTGGCGAGAGAGTGAGTGAGTGAGAGAGAAAGGTGTTGCGTGGTGTTGTGCTGTCAAGGGGGACTAGTCATACGTAAAATGCTTGGTTGGAGTTGGCGTTTCGATCATTCTATTTAGAAACGATCAAACTCCATTTTGACTTGGTTTTAGTATTAACATTGACTATGGCTTTTATATCAGGGGGTAGAGACAGGTCTGTCGTTTTTGATACCCTATCCGTGTCATTCAGAATCAGGGTCAAACAATCAGAAAGTCGCGATCTTTACCCATGTGAGCTAGCGACATGCACTTTTCCGTATCCTAGTATTTCACGAAAAGAACCTAATATTCACCATTCAGTGTCAATACAAAGAGGCACATTTCGCCAGCTGTTCAAGGTGTTTGGTGCTTTCGCGGCGTCGCGCTCGCGCGAATGGAGCGAGCATCAAGAGAGGGCGACAAAGTGTTGCTGACTCGATTCAAGTCAGCACCGCATCGTGGTGGTGTGTGTGGGGCGGCGTGGGGCGGACAGACGTAGTGTTCTTTTGGTGTTGTTGTGCTGCTTCTGGTGTTGTTGCTCGGCTTTGGTGAAAAACGCGCGAACAACAATTGCCGACTTTCGAACCCGCAGATTGCGTTTGACTTGTGCTCAGTATAACGGATAAATCCAGGTTCTCAACACGACAAGACGACAACACTTGCTTTCTAACGAACTCGTTTATTTCCGAGTGCAAATGACTAGCGTTCACTATACTGTCTCCCATGTGCTCCCGAAGAAGAAAACAAGCGCATCCCCTCACTTTCTTCACGCTCTATCTCCTTGCTGCGTGGCTTTTGTGTTCTCTCTCTAGCTCACTCACTTGGTCGATCACTCGCTCGCACTCACTCGACACACACACACAGCAGGCCTTCCCTTCAGCCAGCTGCGCGCACGTTCGCCGACCGCCGCGCCACTCGCCGCGCGCCGAATCATCCCCTCGCCGCTGGACCGAGTCGCTCGCCCACACGCGCGCGACCTCGCTCCCTCCCCGCAGTCCACCACGTGCCGCACAGTCGACACCACCGAGAGCCCGGCTCCGTCCACGCAGCAGCCAGCGCCAGTGCCAGCAGCTCCGGCGGCGCCAACCACAGCAACAGCTCCGGCACCAACGCCAGTCGCGGTCTCCTCCTCCGCCTCCGAAGCAGAACCCGTCCCCGAGCCACAGCCGGCGTCCACACCCAGCGCCAGCAGCAGCAGCAGCATGACCGCCCCCACCCACGACGATCACAACAACAACGGCGGCGGCGCCAACAAGACGCGCGGCTTCATGCGCGCGGTCGGCGGGATCTTCCACCGCCGCAGCGCGCGTGACTCCGAGTCATCGGCCCGCAACTCGACGCTTGACGCGCCGCCGACTGCTACCGCGGTCACGGAGCAGAGCGCCAGCTCCGCCTCCGCGGTGCGCGCGTCGTCGGCGCCAGAGGAGCTGCGCGCGACGAACACGACGGCGAGCGCGTCGGCAGCCAGCAGCAGCAGCACCGCCGGCCGCGGCCGCGACGGCAACAACAGCAGCGTGAACGCCAGCAGCAAGATGCGCACGGCCGCGCGCCACGTGGTGCGCAACCCGTTCCGCAAGAAGTCGAGCGAGTCGCTGGACGACGTGCTGTCGTCCTCCAAGGACTCGGTCGGCACCGCGCCGTCGGACGACGACGACGACGGCGAGCCGGCGTACGCGTGCCAGTTCCTCTTCTACCCGGGCTCGGCGGAGGACAACTCGTTCAAGCCCGACAAGGTGCACTCGACCGTGGTCGAGATCGACTACAACGCGATCCGGCCGTCGCTCACGCTGCAGATGCCCGTCTTCTTCTCGCCGCCGAAGGAGCAGAGCGCGCTGCGACGGAGCAGCATCCTCACAGACCCGCGCGAATACGAGCTGTAAGCCCCCTGTCCCGTGCCTCTCTCCCCTCCCGCGCCGTGATCTCCGTACTCGGCGAGTGCTGCTGCTGCTGCTTCGCGCGCTGCTGCTGCTGCTGGCGCTGTGCAGTCGGCTCGACCCCCACTGTGAGCGAGAGTTGGCGCCGGCGCCAGCGAGCGAGCGGGCAGGCGAGCAAGCGAGCGCACGAGCGAGCGAGTACGGCGGCGCGTCTTATTCCCCCCTCTCTCTATCAACACGCTCTCGCGCGCGCGGTCGGAGGTTCTAAAGTCGCGTGCTGTGTGGCGTTTGCGTGCTCCCCCACAGCCGCGCGAGCGAAGTCGAGCGGTTCGAGCGCGAGGACAAGCTCGCCGCTGCCGCGGACGCCGCCGAGCAGGAGGCGGAGGAGAAGACGCTCTGGGTCGACGGCGTGTCGTTCTAGCGAGGGACCGCGAAGAAGAAGATGAAGACCGAGTTCGCTGCCGCCGCCGCGAGTCCCACTTGGCGTGGGAGGAGACGAGGGAGGAGGGAGGAGAGGAGGGAGTGACGTCGCGCGACGCAAAAGAGGCCGCCAACTACTCAAGCCGATCGTCGCAGTCGACCAGCCAGCGATCTCTCCCGAGTCCGATCCGACCGACCGACTGGCAACAGCAAGCAGCAGCAGCAGATCAAGCAGCGCGTGGTGCTGGGAGCAGTCGGGCGGCGGACGCGAGCGGCTCGAGTGGTGGAATGGGGAACAAGAGGCAGACGCGCACGCAGTAGGCAGCAGCAGTAGGAGGAAGGCGAGTGCCATAGCCGTAGCATAGAGTTAAGTTGAGAGTATTCGTAAGAGAACGCAGCAGCGAGTGTCGAGTGCATGTGCGTCCTTGCGGCTTCCGCTGCTGTCTGCAAAGCGCCGCGAGTCGCGAGCCGCGCGCTTGGACGACGACGGCGGAAGTGGTGGCGACGATGGGAGCGGCTCCATTACTGCGCTCGGAGCCAGTTCCATCCAGCTCCGACTCGGAAGCATGTCCAACTCGAGCGAGCCAACCCGACGTGGAAAAGTAGACATTGCGAAGCGAGTCGCAAAGCATGAACTGCCCACCCGCCCGAACTTGTGAGTGCTCTGTGTGTGAACGCGGCGAGGCTGCTTGCTCGTGATGTGAGGGGGATACACAGCGCCGCCGCTCGCCGCTCACATCCCGAGTCTTTGCCTCCCGGCTAAAGCAGATCTCTCGCGAGAGAGATACCAGGCGGCACGAGCACCAGCTCGCCCGTTCACTTCCTACGCGCTCGACGCGTCCCCATTGCGCGCGCACAGCAGCCTCCCCCCCGTGGCTCCGACACCCGAATCTCGACTCCTGTAACTCGACACCAGCACCACGCACCACGCAGGTAACGCGACTTCGACAGCAGCGCGATGACCACGGCAGCGTCTCGCTCGGAGCAGCCAAAGGGCTGCTGGCACTGCCTGCGCCGCATCTTCACCAAGCCGTTCAAGCGCAGCAGCTACAAGGTGCGCAAGACGCACTCGGACCCGCTCGAGGTCGAGTTCGCGCACCGCCCGCGCTTCAACTCGCCGAGCTCGCAGTCGCAGTCGCAGTCGTCGCGCTCGCAGGTCGCGGGTCGCTCTGACCGCTACTCCGCGGGCTTTGCGACCAACGTGTCGTCCACCTCGAGCTTCGACGGCGCGACGTACGAAAAGGAGTACGAGGCGTCGATCAAGAAGACCGACTTCATGTTCTACTGCGGGTGTGACACCCCCAAGTCGGACGCCGGCGGCGACGGCAGCCGCTTCAGCTTCGCGTCGTCCACGGCGCCATCCGAGTTCAGCGAGGCCGAGGAGGCCGCGAGCGACGAGCGCAGCGGCGAGCGTGTGAGTCTCGTCATGACGCCCAGGATCACGCGCAACATCCCCGTCTTCTTCTCGCCGCGCAACGCCGTTCCGATGCTGCCGCGGCCATCGCGCGAGCGCAAGGAGAAGCCCAAACCCATGCGCATGGCGAGCACGCGCGCGCCGATGTTCATTAACGTGAACCCGGTGCGCGGCCGAGGCGCCGACACACTCTGAGCGGGGGGCGAGTTGCGATCGAGGCGCGTGTGTGACCAGTATGAACAATGTCGAGGTTGGCCGATTCGGCACGGACCGCTCTTCTCGTCTTGCGGCTGCTTCTTGGTGTTGCTTGTGTGTGTCCATTGCGTGTCTTCCGAGCGAAGTCCGAGCGTCACCGAGCGTCACCGAGCGCCTCCCGTGCTGTCGCTCGCTGGTGCGAGGAAGCGGTACAGGAGCTCTTGCTTGAGGTGAGCTTGTCCACTTCAAGAACATTCGATATTAGGTGTTTGTTTTGTATGGGCAGTTAGAAACCGACTATATTCGGTTCAAGGAAATGGCTACATGCTTGATTGCCATCCTTTCGAGTGCACAGCTGGGAACCGCGCGCGTTCCGAGACAACTCGAGTCCTCTACATCGATGTCTTGCTCTTCTTGCTCTCCACCAACCTGCGCCGAGAGAGCTCACAACCCAAAGCGCCAGCTCTCCGCCACAGCGAAACTCCTCCGCCACCCACACACACCCAAGCACCCAAGCACCATGCGCGGATTCATGCGCGCGCTCGGCCTCGGCAGCCTCTTCCGCCGCTCGCACGCGACCTCCGACATACGCGGCAGCGTGCTGCGGCCCGTGACCAACCCGTTCCTCGCGGCGCTCGACGGCAAGTCGTCGCCGTCCTCCGCACGCCAGATGAGCGCGGTCGCGCTGGCGCTCGCCGAGCCGCAGACCCGCGCCGCGCGCCACAGCTCCGTGGACGAGCGTCCGCAGTTCCTCTTCTTCTGCGGCTCCGAGTCCATCGGCGAGCGCACGCCATCGCTCACGACCGCGCGCGCGAATGCCACGCTGCTGCGCGACTCGTTCCAGCAGAAGGCGGCACCGGTCATCTCGCATCGCATGCCCGTGTTCTTCGCGGCGCAGTGCGCGCTCCCGACGCTCTCGCCGACGTCCGCGGGCGTGCGTCCGAGCGCCTCGATCTTCAACTAAGCACGCGGGGCCCGAGCCATTCGACCACGATCCAAGCGAACGATCCGACCGACTCGCTCTCGCAGCCGCGATATGTGTACCTTCCAGTCCAGTGATAACTTAGCGAGCCTCCCTCCCTCGCGCCGGCGGCTCCAGCCTCCTGTCTCCTCAAGCGAAGGTCTACCTTCGAGCCGCTGATCCAGCTACCGAGTCCTCTGATCGAGAGACGATCGAAGTCTCTCGCCACCCAGAAGTCCGCGCCAGCAACTCCACGAGCCAAGCCCGACCGAGACACCCTCCACTTGCCTGCCAAGCGAACGAAGTTTGCGCAGTTCCCAGCGTGCAGAGTGCGCGTCGTCGTCGTCGTCGAGGATCCTTCCTCGTCGCGAGATCGCATCGCCAGGCGACCGACAGCGCGCAACGCACCTTCGTGTCCACCAGTATCGTCCCCCCCCACACACACACACCGGCCTCCTTCACAGAGGAGGACGCCATGACGCAGTCAGCAGCCTCGACCGCCATCGGAAGCGATCGCGCGCCGCAATGCGGAGCTCTAACGTGTAGCCAGCTAATGAACCACGTTCTCTCATTCTCATTGTCGTGCATGTTGACGGTGCCGCGTCACTCATCAGACTGCTAGGAACACCTCTACGAGAGCTGGTCGTTCGAGCACTTCCAGTCGTCAGGTCACTCGAGGCAGCTTGGCTGCCAACAAACCCGTCGCTGTAATCGGCTCGAGACATCCTCGAGCTGAGCAAAGGAAGGTGACTGGCGTCGCTACCCCGCTGGCTCCTCCGAGAGCGTCCACTGAACAACGTTTACTGCTCGGAAAGCGTCCGCGCAGATTGCCCTTCATCCGGATGCTCCGACGTCAGCGGAGAGGAGCAATCTGGGTGGTACTGCACCAAGGCCAATCAATCATGCGCGCGTGTGACACACTTGGCGACGCCTCGCGTCTCAGCTCGGTGTCTGACTGCATGAGCATGTGGGTGCGCTTATCGTCGGTGGGGTTGCCGCTGCTGGGCTGCCGTGCGGCGCAGAAGCAGTAGCCAGAGATCGTTGGTCCTCCTCTGCAGCCGTTCTCGCACATCCTGCAGATGATCGAGCGACCTTATGCAGCAGCAGCTCCGAGTGCACTCGCGAATCTGCCACCTCGCCACCACACACACTCCGATGCCTTCCGGTGCGAACACCGACGCGTACACCAGCTCCTCCCCTGTCAGCGCCGACGCCGCCGAGAACGCGGTGCGCAGCCTCGCGCACATCATCGCCACGCGCATCGGGCGTGTCGTCAAGCGAGACGGCCACCGCCACTTCGTGGTGAGCGTGTTCCTGCGCCGCTCGCAGCCGACGACCAAGCTGACGCTCATCTCGGCCACCGAGCGGTACTTCCGGACGCGGCCGAGCCCGCAAGTCTCTCGCAACAGTAGCAACGATGCACTCGAGCCTGACAGCGAACCGGACTACGAGGTCGAGCGGCGCTTCTCCAAGTTCATTGAACTGCGCCACGCGCTCCAAGGCGTCTCGCACGACCACCAATCTGCTCGAGACTGCGCGTTCTGCAACGAGCTGCTCGCGTTCCTGGAGCACGACAAGAAGCGGCAGCCCCGCAACGCGCTCCAGTGCGCTGCGACGTCCACGCGGAGGATGTCGGAGCAGCTGACGTCGTTCACGCGCGACATCCTCGCGCTGATCGTCGGCGCGACCTCCTCCGCGTCTCGGGATCCACACGTCGTCTGTGAAGCGGGACTGCACGCTGCAGCGCTGCTCGCCGACTTCTTGCACAAGCCCCGAGACTCGTCGCTCGGGATCATCTAGCTCGATGAGACCACCAGCACATTGGTGTCACCTGATAATCAATCACCTGATATTCTCGCTCGTGATTCGCTCGTTGCACGTGCGTCATTTACGTGAGCCCTCCTTCCCTCGCTCAGTATCGCACACACCATGCTGCTCACAAGCGTTGCGGTCGTGGCGCGCGAGCTGCCGGCGTTGGCGGCGCTGCCGCATGTGCTCTGGAGCGTCGATGCGTTCCTCGACTGCTCGCAGGTGCAGACGCTCGCGGCGGCGGCGGCGCGCGACGACCAGCGGCTGCTCGAGCGCCTGCTGCTGCGGGTCAAGAGGTCCCTCGCCGATGACGACGGTAGAGACCCGGCGCTCGCGATCCGCGCGCGGATCCGCATCACGGACGCCGCGCGTGCCGCCGCGAGGCTCGGACACCTCCGAGTGCTCCAACGGTTGCACGAAGCCGACCCGAAGGCGGTCGGAGGAGCCGTGCAGGTGCTCGAGGACGCGGCGGGCGGAGCAGGCGACCTGGAGCTGATCCAGTGGCTGGTAGCCAGCACTCCGGGCGGCCGTGCGTCGAGCCGGATGCTCGAGCACGCGGCGGCGAGCGGGCGGGGCGACGTGGTGGACTGGCTGCTGCACCAGCACCTGGCGCTCGTGCGCAAGCCGGAGCTGCTGAGCGCGCTCGAGGCAGCGGCGCTGAACGGACGCCTCGCGGTGGCGCTGCGCCTCGGGCGGCTCATGGAAACCGAGCGAGAGCCGGTGCAGCTGCTCGAAGGCGCGCATGTTGCCGCGTGCGCCGCCGCGCGAGGAGACCTGGAGACCCTGTGCTGGCTCGACGCCCACACGCTCCACAGCTTCACGCCCAACGTGATGGGGACGGCAGCGGCGAACGGCCAGCTCCGCGCCGTCGAGTGGCTGCACGCGAAGCAACTCGGCGACGACAGCGGCGCGGCGCTCGCCCGCGCGGCAGCGAACGGCCAGCTCCGCGTGCTCGAGTGGCTGCACGCGCGCTGCGCGGCGCACTGGCGGCCGGAGCTCATGGACCTAGCAGCCACCTGCGGCCACCTCGACGTCGTGAGCTTCCTGCACGAGCACCGGGACGAAGGCTGCACCACGCGCGCGATGGACCGAGCGGCGGCGTACGGACGCCTCGACATCCTTGTGTTCCTGCACGCGCACTACGGCGCCGTCGGCTGCACGCAGATGGCGATGGACGACGCGGCGGCGAACGGCCACCTGGACGTCGTGCGGTGGCTCCATGTGCACCGGAGCGAAGGCTGCTCGACGCAGGCGATGGTCGGCGCCGCCGGACGCGGACACCTGGACGTCGTGCGGTTCCTGCACGAGCACCGGAGCGAAGGCTGCACGGCTGCCGCGATGGACCTCGCGGCAGCGAACAACCACTTGGACGTCGTCCGATGGCTGCATGAGCACCGGAGCGAAGGCTGCACCGTCCTCGCGATGGACAGCGCGGCGCAGCGCGGCTCGGTGGAGCTGGTGCGGTGGCTGCACACGCACCGGCTGGAAGGGTGCACCGTGCAGGCGATGAACGCTGCGGCCGGAGCCGGCAAGCTGGCGACTGTCGAGTTCCTCCACGCGAACCGGTCGGAAGGCTGCACGACGCGAGCGATGGACAGCGCTGCCGCCAGCGGACACCTCGAGGTGGTGCAGTGGCTGCACGCGCACCGCCGCGAGGGCTGCACGCGAGCCGCGATGGACGGCGCGATCCAGGCAGGCAAGCTCGACGTCGTCAAGTGGCTGCATGCGAACCGCTCGGAGGGCTGCTCGACGAGGGCCGCGAGCATTGCGGTGCTGAGTCGAGACGTCGAGATGCTCGCGTGGCTGTTCCAGCACCGCGCGCGCATGTTCGACGCGGCCGCAGTCATCTCCTTCGCAGCGACGCTGGAGCACAGCGACATCGCCGAGTGGCTGCGCGGCATCGCCATCGGCCCGGAACTCCGCCTCCTCTCGTGACAGCGCACCCCTCCCACGCGCGATAACGAGAGCGTGCGGCATCGGATCACGTGTTCATAGCAAGTGGGGACGCTGGCTGCCTAGATGATCCCGAGCGCGCCGCCGCTCGGCTTCCTCAGGAAGCGCTCCACGAGCACGGGCACGTGGTAGTGCGCGTCGCACGCGCGCCGCTCGCCCGACTGGGACGACGCCGCGATCGCGACGATCTTGGTCATGAACTTGGTCAGCATCTCGCGGCGCATGCGCTGGGTCATCATGAGCCGCGTCCAGAGCGACGGCTGCCAGAAGCTGCACTCGACGGATTCGAGCAGCTGCTTGCAGAGCGGGCAGCTCTTGGCGTGGGCCTTGCCGCCTTGCAGCCGCGAGACGTACGCGAGCACGAACCGGAGCTCCGCGAACGCGGAGAAGCGGTGATCCACCTGGTAGTTCGACTCGAGCTGCTGGCCCACGAGTGGGTTCGCGTGCACCGCGAGCGCGTCCGGCGGCGGCTGCGTGTCCGCGTCGCTGCGGCGAAGGAAGATCTCCATCACGTACGCCACGCGTCCATCGCGCTTGAGCACCTTGTCGAACGCGACGCGGTCAATGCGCGCGAGCGCCGCGATGCTCGCCGCGACTCTGTCATCCGCGGCTGCGAGAGTGATCGGTTTGAGTGCGAGGTCGACGGGAGCGTGCGCCGCAGTCGGTGGCAGCGACACGGGGAGCGGGGCGACGGACGCGACGTCGTGAGCGGCGGTGGACTCCATGCGAGCGTCTTGAGCTGGAAGCGCGAGCGAGTGAGGAAGTGGACAACTGAGCGTACAAGTAGGTTCCCAGTCCTCCCGACTCTCGTAAGACCGGAGCTCAGAGTCCTTAGGCCGTCGTTCGAAGACGAGTGCTCTCGAGGAGCAATCTTATCACACGAAGTCTCCTGCCTACTTTGACATCATCCTTGCACTCGAAGTCTACTGCGATCATCTACTGCTGCACACTAGCACGCCTCGGCGTCTCGAACTCGAACCCCGTTGCTGCGTGGACTCAGCTCGGACGTGTGCGCGAGCGCCTCCCAGCGAAGGCCCCAGAGCCACACGACCCCAACGGCGGCGAACGCTGCCGTGCCAGCCACGTTGCCGAGCCAGAGCCCTGCCACGCCGCCGCTCAGCTCCATCGCGAACACCAGCCCGAGCGGTGCGCCGAGCACGAAGATACACACGACGCTGAGCTTGGCGGCAAGCAAGCTGCCGCCGCTACCGCGGAGGATCGCCTCGAGCCCGAACGCCACGCCGAGCAGTAGGATGATCGGCACGAGGGCGTGCGCGAGATCCTCGGCGAGCGCGACAGCACGGTGGTCCGGCGTGAACCCCGAGGCGAGCGGTCTCGCGATGTAGACGCTGGCGACCGCCCCGAGCCCCGACAAGCAGATCGACGCGGCGAGCACGAGTCGTCCTGCGAGCGCGGCGCGGCGAGCCTTGCCCTCCGCGAGCGCGTTGCCGATCCGGATCGCGCCGCCGGTGTTGACCCCCACGAGCGGGATCGCCGCGAGCGTGAGGATCGCCGCGAAGATGCTGCTCGCGGTGATCGCGACGCTCGGGTTCGGGAGCAGCCCCGCGAGCAGCGACGTGAAGGAGAAGCCGATGATCTGGAACGCGGTGGTAAGCGTGCTGGACGCGCCGAGCCGGGCGATCTCGGGCATGAGCGCCACGGCTTCCTTCAGCTTCCACCCGGGCCACGTGTTCCGGAGTAGCTCGTTGCGCGCGAAGCACGGGAGCAGCACGAGCGTCTTGACGGCCCACTCGATCGGTCCTGTGAACGCGAGGCCGTAGTACCCGAGAGGCGTGTGGTACGCGAGGAAGTACGCTGGGGCGTCGCCAGAAAGCGCTCCGATGACCACCGAGGCGACGATCGGCGTCGAGATGCCCTGCGCGTGCAGCGCGCTCTTCATGATCGAGAAGAGGATCCCGAACGGGATCGCGTACGCATAGATGCCGAGGAACTCGCCCGCGATGTCGGCGATCGCGGGGTCCTGTCCGAGCCACTGGAGGACGTCAGAGCCGTTCACGAGCGCGAGTGCCGAGAACGGCGCGCAGATCCCGAACGCGATCAAGCCGGCTTGGCAGTACAACCAGAGCTCGTCAACGCGGTTGCGCTCGAACGCCTGGCGGCAGAGCGTGTCGATGGAGGCGGAGAGCCCTTCGAGGAGACTGCGGAGTAGCAGTGTCTGCAGGAAGGCAGCGAGGTAGAACGCTGCGAGCACCTTCACGCTCTGCTCCGGATGCACGAAGCCGACCATGATCGCCTGGATCGTGTCGAACACGAGCTCGACGAGCCCAGCGACGACCTGCAGCAGGGAGATCGAGGAGCGAAGAAGTGGGTGAGCGGCACTTGCTCAACGAACGTGTAGGGGAGAAAGAGAGAGAGAGAGAGAG
>JAASFS010000860.1:0-11315 GCA_023333865.1 Globisporangium perplexum | reverse complement strand
GAGCGAGCGAGAGAGAGAGTGAGGAGGGTGGGTGGGGGCGGGTGGGGTGGGAGGGCGGGGTGAGCCATTTGCCTTTTTTGAGTTGAAATTTTTACTTTTTTTTGAAACGAGCGTTCTGTTTATGGATGTATGGCTCAACAAGGCTGAAAAGAAACGAGACGTGGTGGGATGGGAGACGTTCCCCTAGTCCTCCTAAACCTGTCTTGTTTCAGGTTTGCTGTCTGGGAGGAAAAGCCGCAAGAAATGCTAGGCAATCACACTTTAGAGATGAGTCTAGCTGTGAACTGGCTCAAGCACTCTTACCACACAGTCTCGTTCGGACAGCAGCGATTACATTTGCAGATGGCATCTGCGTGGCAGAGCCACATTGAAACGCCTGAGACGTTGCATCAGATCTGGGTCCACTACTAAAAAGCCATTTTTACATCGCTGGCTTCGCGCGCTGACTAGCTCTATTTTTGTTGCTGGCGTGCTGGCTTGCAAGTGGCAACTTAACGAACGCTAGCCCGCTCGAGGCGCTCAAGATTCTCTACTGGTGGTGCGGGTGCAGCTGTGTGTGGTGCTGGTGCGACTGCCTCAGGCTCAGGCAGGCACGCCAAGCACGCCAATTAGAGAGCACTCACAACACCACGGCGGTGGTCTCTCTGTCACATGGTTTCCCCCCACTTGAAGTTTGGCCAGGCTCAGAGAGAGTATCAGAACCAACCAAACTCGCTGCTCGCTGCTCGTCGATAGTGTCGACGAAGACGCAGATATGCGAAAATCTATACAATGGCGACCGTGAGGGCCACGAGGACACGAGCGAGCGAGCGAGCGAGCGGGGCGGGCATCCGCGACAGACCTCGCGATTCGCGCTGCTTCAACGTGTGCTGCAAGGCAAGCCAAGCGGACAGGCAGCACCTGAAGGCATTCCTCACCGCCACCACCAAAACAAAAATGTCAAAAGCAATAAAAAAGCACTAGTTTAGAGCTCGTAAAAAAGAGACGCAGTAAAAATGCAGAAATGGGTTCGGAAAACGAACCCTGCGCGCTGATTGGACAGATGGCGTTCGTCTAAACGGCCCTGTGACGCGCGCTCGCACACCCAATCAGCTGCCTGCAAAATCGTGGCATACCATTCTTCTTTCACGTCTCTCTATCGGATTATAATAGTTTTAGACTTGGGTCTAGAATGCTATTAACTTCGAGAAGTTGATACTCGAATGTTGTATGCTCTTCTTAGACCTTATTTTCAAATCCCTTTTGTGGATGACGCGCTGCTCGTAGCCATTTCATGAAACCCTAGTCGCATTCAAATCGCCCATCACCTACTTCTTCCTCAAAATGCAATTGTTTGTTTGTTTTTTTGCTCTCTTTTGCTTTTTGCTGCCCTCGAGAATGTGGCCTTGCTGGTTCTCTCGGCGCTCTCTCTCGGTCTCCTGGTTGCCGTCTCGCACTACATGGCGCGCGCTGTCCTGGGCTCTCCCTCGCGGCCGTGTTTCGCCTTGAAGTACCTCGCGAAGATCGCGATCCGCCTTGCGACAACGAGCGCTCGCCAGGTCCAGTCGATTTTGGCGCCACTTGCACTTGCTCGTGGGAGTGCAACAGCAAACTGCCCTCCTGCAGAGTGCAGCGAGTTCGGCAGCAGGCGACGCCGACGGCGAGAGCGTGGAGAGCATGGTGTGGTGGTAGTCCTGGTGCTGGTGTTGCTACTGCCGCATTGCTGGCGGCGCGAGCTTGTATCTCAACAGGGGGAGATACAGGGCGCTCTAATTAGGTGGACAGTATCAAATCGACGTTGCCTTTTGACAAAGGATGACCTCCGACGAGACCTCCGACTTGGATGCGCGGCACGCCAAGCGACACGAGACCGCCGCCGACGTGCACGGCTGGCGCTTCCGCTGCCGCAGCGCGCCGGCGATGAGCTCCGCGGAGCGTGACGCGCTGGCGCACGTGCTGCGGCTGCGGCCGCCGATGGAGTCGCTGCCCGAGATGCTCTTCGCCGCGAACCGCCTCTCGCTCTCCCATGCGAGCTCCCGCTTCTCACTGCGCTTCGATGCGCTAACGGCGCTGCGCATGTGGTCGCAGACGCGCGACGGGTGTGTCCACGTCTTGGCCTTCACGCGCTTTTCGTCAACCGAGTGTGAGGAGCTCACTTAGCGGCTGAGCGTGACTGCACCAGACCCGACCTGGACGCACAGCTCGACTACACGTTCGGGAGCGGCTACTGCGGCTCCGTCGCAGTGGAGACCAGCGCCTCGCAGAGCGGAGAGCACCGCTATGTGCGTGATGAGTTTGATCTGACGCGCAGGTGATCGGATGGCTCGGAACCTGACGGCGGTGCTTGCTAGGTGGCTGTCGCGGGGGAACCTACGGCGGAGATACTGCCGCTCGAGAAGCTCCGGCAGCACGTGCAGATCATGTACTACGACCACGTGATCCTCTTCGAAGGCACGGCGAGCAGATGCTTCCGTTGCTGTCGACGCGATGTGGTAATGTGCTCGGCGCGTCCTATAACGAGGCTGACGACGCACTCGCGATCGACCGCATGAGCGCAGACGACGTGCGCGACCTCGGCGAGATCTCTCTGGAGGCGAAAGTGGTGCGTGCAGCGAGTTGGTCGCTTGGAGGAGAGCGAGCGCTCGACTGAAGGTGCTGGGCGGTGCAGCGCGTGATGGACTTCGGCTTCCTCGTGCTGCTTCGCTACTTCTGCCGCGTGGACGGCAAGGTGCGCGGCGGTCGTGGGGACGAGAGAGACGGCGCTGCAGTGTCGAGGCGTGTCTGACGGCGATCTCGACTGCTCCGACACAGTTCGTCAAGCTTGTCGACACGCGCTACTATCACGAGTTCGAGTCGTCGTTCGTCTGGCGAGACCGTGAGGTCCGCCAAGCGACGATCCCGGATCTCCATAGCGTACGTCCGATCTCAACCTCAGCGACTTCGCGGGTGTTCGCCCTCTCACTGCTGACGAGGTCGCGGCGGGCAGGCCCTGAACCCGCACGTGCGCAGTGAAGCCGCCCACACCCACGACTTCTCGGCGGACGCAGTGTACCAGGCGCTCCGTCCGACGTCGACCGCGACGGAGAAGATCTCGATCTCGATCCCGTCGTCGTAGCGGAAGATGGAAGTGTGGGGGATCTCCGGCTCGCCCCGATCCTCAACAGTCGCCGGGGTGCCAGCAGCCAGTCACCCAGGCGCCAAGCTGCATGTGATATACGTGTGGAAAGACCGCTCCCAAGCGAGCAGCTTGAAAGCAGCAGGAAGGACGCTTGCTCGGCTTCTCCAGGCGAACTTGCACGGCTCAATCACAATTCTACTTGCCATCTTGAGCTCAGACACGCCACAGGAAGCTTTCGTCGCGCGCGCGGGACGATCGAATCAGTCGGTAGTGCGAGTCTCTTCGCTATCCGATCTCCTCGTCGTCAGGCGTCATGGCGTCATGGCGCGCGCTGCTCCTTGCACTGGTCGCTCCCGCCGCCGCGTGTCTCGGTGCGAACCTGACCGAGTGCTTCGGCGTCGAGATCGGTCCGGTGCAGACAGTGTCGTGCGTCTCGCTCTTCCGCTCGTGCGAACGGGGCGTGGAGAGACTCAACCAGCAGCTCGGACTCGCGCCGGAGCAGCGCTTCCATCCCGTGAGCATCCTCTCGGCAAGCGTCTCGACATCGACCGACTCGAGGGGCTCGCTTCGCTTCAGACTGTACACGATACTGACACAGCTCGCGCCGATCGCCCAGTGCTCCAAGCCTCCAGAGGTCCTTCGAATGCTGGCCGTTCATGCCTTCAGCAAGTCCGCCTCATCCAGAGTTGTATGCACCTTCGACTTGTCCAGGCTGGAGGTCTACCGCCTGCGCGTGCTGGAGGACTTCCGACACGAGCCCCCCAGGATTCCCGGTGGCGGTTTCTTCCTCGTCGGGACTATCAGCTACACGCTCGAGCGCTACAAGCGCCAGTCACTCACTGCGAGCGAACGCGCCAGGATCGCAGAGCATTCCAGTCACAAGTTCTTCCCAGTGCAGGGCGACAGGGAATATTGGCCGATCAAGCCGCTCGAAGCGGCGATGGGCGAGCTACACAGCCACAAGTTCTTCCCGACGCCGGGCGACAGGGAATGATGGCCGCTCAACGCCTGACGCCCTGTGTAACGGAAGAGAGCGGCATTACCACAACACGAACATCGTGCAAGAGCGGAGTCGCATTGAGGCGCCGGAGCTGCCGGCGCTCACTTCTTGAAGATGCCGAAGTAGATCAGCAGCAGGATCGCCAGGACGATGAAGCCCGCGGCGGCCAGGAGCGCTGTCCGCTGCCGCTTGTCGCGCGCGGACATGCGGCCGACGATGTTGCCGCCGCGGCTCGCGAGGTCGTTCACGCCCTTGACCTTGTCGTGCGTTGCCTTGATCTTGTCGCGGTTGCGTCCGAGCTCGTCTGTGATCGCGAGGGCTGCGAGTAGCCAACAAGGACAGTGTGAGAGAGAGAGTGTGTGCGGGCGACGCAGGCGGCGCTGGCGATCGGCGCGGACGCACCGACTTCCTCCGTCTCCGCGACCGTCCGCCTGGCCGCGTCGATCTTGTCCGTCGTGCCCTTCATCCTGCGCAGCGCAAGCGGACGAGCGAGTGAGTGTGAGAATGTGAGTGAGGCGAAGCGGGTGGAGATGCGGCGGCGCACTTGTCTGTCGCCGTCTTCATGCGGTTGCGCTGGTCCTGCGAGTTTTTCTGCCGCGGCACACGCTGTCGTCAGCGC
Source organism: Globisporangium perplexum (assembly GCA_023333865.1). Taxonomy (NCBI): domain Eukaryota; phylum Oomycota; class Peronosporomycetes; order Pythiales; family Pythiaceae; genus Globisporangium; species Globisporangium perplexum. Next base: position 6,599 of record JAASFS010000860.1, on the reverse strand, counting down.
CTCTCGTCACCGCCGCAGCGCCGGCGCAGGAACGCACCGCGAGGTCGTCGCGGTCGCCGAAGAGCCCCTCACGCTCCTCCTTCTCGCGGATCGCGCTGTGGTCCGCCTTGAGCGACGCGAGGCTCTTCTTGTACTGGTCCACTTTCTTCGACAGCTCCCGCCGCGTCGCCGCGTCCAGACTCCGCACCTCGAGCTCCATCTGCTGCACCTGCCGCCACCCCACGAGCACGTACGCTCGCGCGTCAGCGATCCCGAGCAAGAGGCAATATACCACACACTACCACACACGATCGACGCACCAGCTGGCTCGCCTGCGTGAGCAGGTCGCCGACGTGCAGGATGCTCGCCTTCTTCTTCTCGTGCTGGTCCTCGTAGGATGCCACCTCGCTGATCTTCTTGGAGATGTCGCTCGTGAGCGCGCGGTACTCCTCGTCGTAGCCGTCGAAGATCGACGTCATCCTGTCGAAGGTGGTCGCGGTCGCCAGCGTGTCTTGCGGTGGTGGCGGTGCACACAGGCGGCGGCGGTGGCGGAGGTGGCGGCGTGCGCGAGGAGGTCTCGAGCAAGCAGCGCTTCTTCGTACGTGGGCGAATTCTGTGCTCGAGTAGGTTAAGAATAGCCTGAACTTCAATACGCAATGTCCTCTTCAAAGAGATACATGTCATACACCTTCACTATGAGTTCGAACCTTCATAATAACATACCCTCTGAAAAAAGACAATGTATCAGTACCGTGATCGCTCCGACTAAGTGCGTCCTTTTGTGGTGCAGTCCGCGATCCAGTTCAATCACCGCTTCGTGGCAGCTTGTCAACGCCCGACGACGACCGAGCGGATCCGGAAGTATGCGCCGCGCACTGCTCTCGCTGCTGGCGCTCTGCCTGGCGCTCGCGCTCGCGCTGCGTGTGAACGGCGAGGAGGCCGCCGCCGCCAGTGACGTGCGCGAAGAGACGGTGGACGCCGCCACGGGCGACGCGCAGGCGGCGCCGCAGATGCCGCCGCTCTCGGAGGACGAGTTCGCGAGCATCATGGCCAAGGTCTCGGACCGGTGCGTGAAGCAGGTGCAGGAGAACCCGAGCGACCCGTCGAAGGTCTCGGACCGCTGTCGCGCCGAGGTGGCCGGTAAGATCCAGCGCTTCATCGCGCGCCGGAACCGCGCGGCGAGCGAGGACGCCGCCTCGCCCAAGAAGGCCAAGAAGGACAAGGCGCCGCCCAAGCCCAAGAAGAAGAAGAAGCTCACGCGCGCGCAGCGCGAGGCCGCCGAGGCGCTCAAGAAGCAGGAGGAGCACCAGCAGACGGTGCAGACGATCGTCGGCTTCGTCGTCGCGCTGATCGCGGGGCTCGTCGGCGTCGTCTTCGTCATCAACCGGAAGCTCAAGTCCGCGGGCATGTACTACCCGACGGACCCGGCGGCGAAGGCGGACGGCTGCTGCGGGTAACGCGCGTCTGAGTGAGCGAGTGAGCGAGCGAACGAGCGAGTGCCTCGCCTCATGCCCTTCTAACGCGTGCGATCAAGAGACGGACAGCAACGATGTGTGCGTGTGCGTGTGTGTACAGTATAAGATAGCGGAGCTGCGTGCGCAACGGCGCATGCGTCTATAGGAGGAGGAGGCGCGGATCGCGGGCGGTCACACGGGGCTGATCGCGCCGTGGTTCACCGCCTTGACCGACATGATGAGCGGGCTGCCCTCCTCGTCCGTCGAGCCACCATCCGCCGTCTTCTCGCTGTCGCTCGCCTCCGTCTGCTTCTCCGAGAGGATGACGACGCCCGCGACGGTCGTGGCGATGCTCAGCGGGTACAGCAGCGTCTGCCACCACGAGTTCATGCCGGCGTTCTCGTGGAAGAAGATCACGCCCGAGATCGAGCCGATGAGGATCAGGAACGCCTGGTAGATCGCCACGAGGTACAGCGCCTCGTACTCGCGCAGCCCAAGGTCGAGCACGTAGATGCCGCCGCCCGCGGACGACAGCGCCGCCGCGAAGATCACGTACGTCTCCGGGTAGCTCCAGATCGCGCCGCCCTCGGTCAGCAGCTCCACCGACGCCTGCGACCCGATCAGCGCATAGACGATCAGTGAGCACACGCGACCGACCGACCGACCGCGAGAGTCCTCCCCCAAGACGCACCTTGAGGAAGTAGAGGTTGCCGCCGATGAGCCCCGAGAGCGCGCCATACGCGAAGCGGCGCCACCCGCTCTGCTGCGGCCGCGTGCACATGATCCACACGAGCTGTCGCGACGTGTCTGGTGAGCCACGCGCGTCTCATCGAAGGTCGCATACGATGTACAGACGCGGACGCACCACAAGCGCGCTGGTGCCGGCCGCGAGCGCGTAGTAGAAGAAGACGCGACCGGTGAAGAGCGCGAAGATCTCGGCGCTCTGGTGCGTGGGGGTGACGTGGCTGCCTGAGAGCCCCACGAGCATGCAGCCGGCGAGGATCACGGCGGTGCCGCGCAGGTCGTGCGCCGAGAGCTTCTCCTTGAGGATGTAGGGCGACAGGATGATGTTCCACACGACGCTGAAGCCCGCCATCGGTGCCAGGATCGACTGCGAGCACACACGCACATACGATCGTCAGAACCTCGAGGCGTGATGTCGCACCGTCCCCATCCGCACACTCGCAGAATGCTCGCGCGCTAACCTGCGCCGCGTACGCGTACGAGAGCGCGTCGAAGACCGGGTTAAGCACAAAGACGCAGAGTGTGGCGGCGAGCTGCACGGAGCGGCCTCGTGTAGCCGAGTGCGCGAGCTTGAGGAAGACCTTGCCGAGCGTGCCGAAGAGCGTGGCGGTGAGCGAGAGCGCGACGCCGACGACCCAGAGGCTGTCGCTATCGACCATCGCGGCTGTGGAGAAGCGCGAGGCGTAACGGAGAGAGGGATGAAAGGGGAGTCAGGCGGTCGGTGGAGCTGCTGCTGGCGCTGGCGCTGCACGTGCGTCGGCCTCGTGCGCGCGCGCTCGTCCCTTATTCCCGTCGACGACGACTTGCGAAGTGGGCTTCTGCGCTGGCTGCTTACCTTCCATAACCGATACACAGCACCGCGACCGAGTTTGAAGGGTATCGAAGATCCCAGGCAGTGTTGTTGCATCGCGTTCTATTTCAAGTACGGTAATTATATAACAGATGTCGAATATGCCGCGTCGCAGGTGGGAACCCAGTTGATTCACTTTCACAGGCGCTGACGTGGGAGCTCTTCAGTGGATCGATCGATGCCTCGACAGCAACGTGACGAGATTCACGAACGCGAGAAAGCAAGAAGACGCACATCAAGACGCAGGGGAAGGTGGATGGATGCATCAGGTTGGAATTTGACGCGCTTAATGAATATGGAGACGCACGCCGCCACCAACAGACCTCGGCTTCTTCGTGGGAGCGCTTGCTGGGTGAGAAGCACGAGAGAAAGAGAGAGAGAGCAAGGGAGGCTCTCGATCCCTCCACTCGCTGACACTCGCTCTTGTGCTCTCTCGCTCTGGATCTCGCCATTACCGTCACCACTCCGCGTCACAGCTGCTCACTCTCGGTTTCTCCTTGGACACCAGCGAACGGAGAAGCGCCGATTTAGACAGACACGGTGCCGGCGGCGCGCTCGTTGTTCGCGAACGTGCCCTCACCGTCCTCGTCGTCGTTGTCCGACTCCGAGTCATCGAGCGAGTCACTCTGGTCCGCCGGCGCGTCGGTCTGCACCGCCGCCTCGATGTCCAGATCGCTCGAGTCCGCGAGCACCGACTGCATGTTCACGTCGTCCACCGACTGCTCGCGCGAGCGCGCGACCGCCACCGCCGCGATGCCGACCACCGCCGCGAGCGCACCGATGATGCCGCAGATGAACACGATCGGCGCCGTCTGCGTCGCGAAGAACCCGCGGTCCTCCGTCGCCAGCTTGGTCGCGAGCTCCGTCACACGGCTCGCCTTCTCGTCGACGGCCTTCGCGCTGTCGGCGGTGGCGGCCACCTTGGTCTCCTCCACCTTCTTCGCGTCCTCGACCTTCGTCTCCTCGACCTTCTTGGCCTCCTCGACCTTCTTGGCCGCCTTCTTGTGCGCCTTCTTGTGGGTCTTCTCACCCTTCGTCTCCTTGGCCTCGACAGCCTTCGGCGACGCCTTCTTCTTGTCATGCGCCTTGTGGTGCTTCGCCGCCGGCTTCTCGGCCGCGTCAGCGTCCACCGTCACCTCGCCGCCGGACTTGACGTGCTGGCCCGCAACGTCCACGTCCACCTTGCCGTCGTCGACCGTGACCTTGAGCGGCACGCCCGCGACCTCGAACTCGTTCACGCCCTCCTTGAGCTCAAAGTCCTTGGTCACGTCGCCCTTCTTGTGGTGGTGCTTGTGCGTCGACGCGTGCACCGTCTGCACGGTCGTGGACTTGTGCAGGTGCACGTCCTTGCCCGGCGCGCTCTTGGGCTTGGCGATGCGCACCGAGCCGTGGTCGTACTTGATGACCTGCTCCTTAGTGTCGTCCGCCGCCGCCGTCGCTGCCTTCTTCTTCGGGTGCTTGGCCAGCTTGCTGTCGTCCGACGAGTCGTCCGACGAGTCGGTGTCGACCTTCTTGTGGTGGTGGTGGCTGCTGTGGTGCTTCTGCTGCTTCGCGGGAGTCTTGTCATCCTGCGTCGAGATGTGCACGACGCCGTTCGGGTACTTGATCTCGGTCTCCTTCGAGTGCTGGTGCCCGCGCGTGTGCACCATCGCGTTGACGCCGCCGCCGACGTCCGCGAGCGCCACAGCGGCCACGACACACAGGAGCGCGAGTCCGCGGCGGAAGACCATCGTCACAGTGGTTGGGAGGTCTTGAGAGAGAGAGGCGGAAGCGCTGCTTTGAAGGCGAATCACAAAATGAGGCTCTTCGATCTCGATAAACATACGATTCGAATACAAGCCCCTATACATTCAGACTGTCACGAGATGCTGCAATCGAGGGTGTTTCAGAAACTGTCCGAAACGAACGCAAAGCAGAAACGCTATAGTGAAATATACAAGAGAAGCAAATTACACAGGGTATTCAAACACACAGTTCGATTCCGATACTAAATCGAAAGGAGCGGGAGTTCGCGAACGGAGATATCAAGTAAGGGAGTGTGCACCCATGGCTTGATGTTGCAACCTTTCATTTCGTATACACCACTTATTTTACATCTACCTCTATGTCTCGATACGACTGGTTTCTGGATACTGCTGACTGTTGAGCTATATCAGTTTGAAATCGAATACCCTTTTGCAGTCAATATATCAGGCTCGAAACGGACGAAAGCTCTCAAGAGCCAGATTATTGATGTGCAAAACACAACTCCTGATATTTGATGTCCAAAATGAAGCCATTTTTTTCATGCTAGCATCACTCCGAACGAACAGGAGACGCGGCGGCTGCGCCTGCACCAGCCCCGCTGCCGATGCCACCGATGCCCCCGATGCCCCACGCGTAGCTCGCGTACGAGAGGTGATTGCCGCCCCAGCCGCCGTAAAGCTTCGTTGCCGCCGGTGCGTCCACGTCCATACCCGCGGCGGCAGCGACGATGAACGGAATGAAGTGCTCGGCACGCGGGTGCGCTCCCTCCGCGCCAGGTGCGTCCGTCCACTTCAGCAGCTCCGCTTCGCGCTGCTTCTGACTCCGCGCAGCCGTCTCGGCCGTGAGCGCGCCGTCGAGCCACTCCTGGAACGCGAACGCGTTCGGCTCGAACGGCACGCCCGGGTGTCCGCGCCGTCCGTGGGTCGCCTGTCCGGAGCAGATGATGAGCGTGTCCTGCTCGCGCAGCGGCGCGAGCGCGCGGCCGAGCGCAAAGTGCGCCGGAGTGCTCAGCTTGCCGTTGATCGATAGCGTGACGACCGGGATGTCGGCTTGCGACCGGATGAGCATGAGCGGCACGAACGTCCCATGGTCGAACCCGCGCTCCACGAGCGTCGACTTGATCTTGCGCTGCGAGAGTAGCGACTGCAACTCCTCGGCGAACTCAGCGTCGCCCTTGGCGCCGTAGACGAACTCGTACGACTCGGGTGGAAAGCCACCGTAGTCGTAGATCATGTCCGGCGCGCTCGAGCGAGAGATCTCGTGCTGCTCGTGGCGGTGGGACTCCCAGTGCGCCGAGATGAGCAGGATGCGCTTGGGCTTGGGCACAGCGCCGCTGCTCGTCGGGTAGAGCTTCTTCCAAATGCTGGCGACGTTCTTTGCGGGCTCGCTCGTACGGCTCTGCTCGCCGTGCTTGAGCAACCAGAGCGGGCCGGGGCCGTGCGAGACCGCGACGACAGGGTGGCGGAACGGTGCGGCGCTCATGTCGGGCGGCAGGGTGAGGTCGGCGGTCGGCAGCGAATGCGGAAGTGAGTGAATGCTGGGGCATAGCGGCATCGACGGAGATGAGAGCAGCACCACAAGCGTGAGCCGAGCGCAAGATGGTGACCAACCGCAACCAAGTTCCCTCGTGAGTCACCCCCGAACTGATTCGTCTACACACCTTGGATCGAATACAGAATCCCGGTTGCGAAGGTGGCGTCGCGGCGCCGATAACCGAGGCAGCGCGGCTTTGGATCTGGGAGCTCCGAGAGCAGCCTGAGAACTTCTCCGAGCGCTCTGAGCGCTCCGAGAGCTCCGAGCGACCCAAGATATCCGAGTCTGGCACG